>PVIA01003611.1:0-162725 GCA_004024845.1 Tonatia bakeri | reverse complement strand
ACTCAGGTCCGTCTTGTCCGCCGCCTTAAAGGAAAGATATCTCTCAATGCCAGAGATTCGTGAAAAGGAAAGGAAACGTTTATTTAGTGCTATACAAACTTAAAGTAGTGACCTAATGTCTTTACCAAAATCCTAAAGTCCCTTAAAACACCCACAAACACACTCAGTCCTTCCTTCCCCCTTGCCCAGTCTGGGGTACTGTATCTCAGGAAAGGAAATAGAAGTCCAGTCTCAGGCAGTGTCTGGTTCTTCCCAGTAATCCGTGCTCGGCTGGCAGGCCTCTCTCGGTTCTCAGCACCATCAGCTGTGTCGCCGGAATCTCTGCTAAAACCGGGTGACAGTTCCCCCTACTACTACTGTGGGGGAACCCACTCTGGCAAAGGTGCGTGGTCCTCTCTCCACTGCTCCAGACATGTGGTCCTTTCTCCACCACTCCAGCCACGTGGTCCTCTCTCCTCCAGGACCACGGGAGTCCCCACTCAGCCAAATCCGCATGGTCCTCTCCTACAGGGCTGCGAGAGCCCTCTGCTCTGCCAAAAGCCGCGTGGTTCTCTCCCTACAGGGCTGCGGGAGCTCCTACTCTGCCAAAAGCCACGTGGTTCTCTCTCCACTGCTCCAGCCACGTGGTCCTCTCTCCCCCAGGACCACAGGAGTCCTCACTCCGCCAAATCCGCGTGGTTCTCCCCTCTATGGCTGCTGCGCCTGGGCTTTTAAATCCCACGCCAATCTTCCTCTGCAGCCCCACTTCCGACTCCTCCCACACTCGGCCACACCTGCCCTCAATCTGCTATCCTTTCCAGCTTTTCTGGTCGCCATCGTGGGTCTGGGCAGGTGTGGCCCCATGTTATGGAGCCAATCATCTCCAAGCTCTCACGCAGGTGCTGTAACTCGGGGGACCTGCCAACCCCCCACCCCTGCCAGTTACATCTTGGTGGGAAGTTACTTCCATCCTCCTGGCTCAGAGCATGGCCATAGCTATTTAACATATCTATGTAGCCAGTCAAAGGTTATAGATATGTTAAATGACCACACCCCAGAGGTTGGCTGCAGAGCTGTTGCTATGCAAAACAGCTCTCAATGGGCCTGCTCCATTTGTCCCTTTCCCCCACCCACACCTGGGGTGCAGGGTAGGACATTCTGGTATTTTCTGAACACCTTGAGTTCTGGACCCCATTTTAAATGTCCATTTGGGGTCCCCCCCTTGGCCGCACCCTGTAACACTAATAGTTAGCTAGTGCCCATCATGATCCAGGTGCTGGTAGGTGACATGGTACTTTATGTAAGTATGTTTCTAGAAGTGCCAACAGAGTCCTTCATATTTGTCAAAATGCTTTACAGTAGATCATAAAGACCCACAAGTCATGAACTGCATGCTTATCCTTTGGATATCAAATCCATAACTGATGTAAAATGCAAATTTCTGGATTAAAACTACAGGAGTTACTTTAAACATTTACCAAAAAAATGTGGTCACAGTAATTCCTAATACACTTTATCTAAGAATCAACCGTTTGTGCTTCTGTTGGTGATGCAACAGTGCCACCCAGTGGCCAGTTTGTTGAAGTGACTTTTCAGGGAAAAGTGCTATATGACAACAGTCACCAAACTTTTTGGTACCAAGGGACTGGTTTTGTGGATCACAATTTTTCTACGGTGGAGTTAGGGGGGAGAAATATGGCTTTATAGTCTGCCACCAGATTCAGCTTAATTGTCACTTGCCAGTCACTGATAAGAATTTTGATATGAGTCTGAAAGCAATTGATTTATTATAGTCTCTGTGTAATCGATTTGCAGCCACTCCCCAGTTCTAGCATCATCACCTCAGCTCCACCTCAGATCATCAGGCATTAGATTATCCTAAGGAGCACACAACCTCGATCCCTCATATGCTCAGTTCACAGTAGGGTTCATGCTTCTATGAGAATCTATTGCCATTGCTGACCTCACAGGAGGCAGAGCTCAGGAGGTAATGTGAGCAAAGGTGAGCAGCTGTAAATACAGATACAGCTTCACTCGCTGTCCCATCACTCACCTACTGCTTTGCGGCCTGGTTCCTAGCAGGAAGATGACTTTCAAAAGTCATCTTAGTATACACCATCATAAGAATCTGAAAAGGGTAAAAAAAATACTGCTCTTTGAACAGTTCCAATTGCATTCTATTGTTTACAATCAGTACTTGCAGGAAGCTAGTAGAAAAAATAAAGCCAGATCCTGTGGGCAGTTACTGAGTCACCATCTGAGTTGAAAGCTTAGGCTTCTTCATAACTCACTTTCTACCACTGTTTAAGCTTATCTTCTGAGGCAGAGGAAAATGATTCTGCACAAAGCATGTTTCTCTTCAAGATGAAGAAACAAACATGTAGTGCTTTAGTGATAAAGAGTTAATGCCATCTACAGGGGGAATGACTGTGCATAATCCAGGAGACATTGCCTTCTGGAAGTTTACCCCACTGTTGCTTGCATTGTGCACACTCACCTCGGGAAGAGATTTCACACAATGTTTTATTTCAGTGCGAAGAGCTAAAATTCAAACCTGCAAGAACGAAGGATATGTGCAGCCAAACTGAAAATGTGGGTGTGAGTGCAAGATTGAAAAGGCTACATTACTGTTCCCTCACATTTCGGCAGCAACAGTATAAAAGTGACACTAAATGAGACACCGGTGGCCCAGAAAAGAGTCTCTTTTCAATCACATGTAACATGATCCTCACTAATGGCATCTTTCCAATTCAATTAAACCAGGATTTACTGAAACTCTGCTATTTAATGTGGGTGGGAGGGAGACAAATAGATGAATAAAGGGACAGACTACAAAAAAATGAATGTCCACCTTAGACTGAGGTATACAGCCATCCCATTTCCCTCCCTTTATTCCCCTCTGCCCTACACACCCCGCCTCCACCATGATTCCCCCATCTTAGTTCATGTCCATGGGTAGTACATATAAGTTCTTTGGCATCTAAATTTCCTACACTATTCTTTTTGTTAAATATGAAAAATAGAAACATTTATTGAAAAAGATACAAGATACAAAAAAAAAAAAACATTGTACATAGGACAGTGACACCTCAGTCCCGTTCAAAGTAGGCACCTTGGGACCTCATATAGTTCTCCCAATCGCTATTAGCTGCCCCATCATATTTTCCTGAATCTCACTGATGGTCTGAAATCTCTTTCTTTTCAAAGGTGATTTTAGTTTTGGAAAAAGCTAAAAGTTGTAGGGTGGCAAATCTGGGCTGTAGGGGGCTGAGTCACCTGGATAATTTGATATTTTGTCAAAAACTCTGCACAAGACATGATGCATGAGTGGGCTTATTGTATTGATGAAGCTGCCAATCACCAGTTGCCCATAGTTGCAACTTTCTGCATCATCTGAATAGTTTCCACAAAGGAATGTTCAAGCTTAATGCAAAATTTGATGCACATTCGTTACTCTACTCACTGGGTCATTTTAAATATGACAGCCACACAGTACATGTGCTCACTCAATGGCATCTACCAGCCCCACTGACTAGTACAGTGAAATCATCATTGCTTACACATGCACATTCCAGGCCACTCTCTTTGCCTGTCAGGTTACATCAATATCACGCAATCCTTTCTTATATTAACAATGGCTAGATATACATTTTCCTGTACTATTCTTAACCCCCCCTGCCTATGTTTTACCTACCACTTACGCTATTGATTCCCTGTTCCTCCATGTGATCTCCCCTTCACCCTCCCCGCTGATAACCCTCCATGTGATCTCCATTTTGTGATTCTGTTCCTGTTCTAATCGTTTGCTTAGTCCATTTTTGTTTTGGGAATTTTTTTCTTTTAGATTCAGTTGTTGATAGTTGTGAGTTTATTGTCATTTTACTGTTCACATTATTTATCATCTTCTTTTTCTTAGATAAGTCCCTTTAACATTTCATATAATAAGGGCTTAGTGATGATGAACTCCTTTAACTTGACCTTATCTGGGAAACACTTCATCTGCCCTCCTATTTTAAATGATATCTTTGCTGGATAGAGTAATCTTGGTGTAGATCCTTGCTTTTCATGACTTTGAATACTTCTTTCCAGCCCCTTCTTGCCTGTAAGGTTTCTTTTGAGATATCATGTAGAGATTTTTCTACCTCGCTTTAAATCACCCGGCTGTCTGACTAACTGTAAGCGATTTTCAAACCTCGCTTTAATGACTTGCCATTGCGTGCAGAACCCAGGGCTTTCCTGGCTATGAACACGCTTAAACATACTTAATATTGCATGCAGAACCCGGGCCTTTCCCGGCTATGAACACGCTTAAACATACTAGAAATAATCATGCACAGAAAGTTTTCTGAGTGGAAGTCAGAGACGGAGTGCTCACTCTCCAATTCTTAGAGCCGCCCCGGGCTCCCCTCATAAGGGGGCAGCCCTGTCCTTTGTCCCAGTGGGTTTTTATTGAGAAAGTAGACACAGTTTGTGGATTGACAGTCTGGCAGAAGGGATCAAAGGGAACACGTATCTTGCAAAGATGTTAACAGAGTTTCTGTTGTGATTCCGGGCAGAGATTGGAGTTTTATCATATGAAAAGACTACAGGTTTAACGGTTTCCTGACTGTGCCTTCAAATTCCAAGTTAATAACATCCTCCAGCAAACAGATCTCACAGGAACTTGCATATTCTTTGTCTCAGGCCTGATTACCCCAGGGGTCCGCTGTGTCCAGTCTCAGCTAGCCCCTTCCAGAGGCAGCAAAGAGACTTGGATTTCTCACATCTGAGTACAAAGACTCAGGCTAAGAGGGGGCAGGGGTAGATGCTGATTACCCCTTCCTTTCCACAGCCCCTTCATTTATTTCCACAGTCTCGTGAGACTTATTTCACAGAGGCCTTTACGAGATCAGCCCCTGTTTTAGGTCCATTCTCTATCCTAGAGAATTGTTACCCGTCATTGGACACTGATCTAGCATTAAAGGCCAGGGGAACAAGTTTTGTCTCCTTAGTGGCTCCTGATCTGGAGGTTTCTCAGTCAGCCTAAGTCACAGGGGGTCACAGCTTCCCAATACCGGGCAGGGTGGTCCCCAACAATATCAGCTGATAGCCTTATGGGCACTCCTTTGTAGGTAAATGTCTCCTTTCCTCTTGCTGCTTTTAAGATTCTCTCCTTCTCTTTAATCTTGGCTAATGTAATTATGATGTGCCTTGGTGTGCGCTTCCTTGGGTCCAGTTTCTTTGGACTCTCTGAGCTTCCTGGAAATTCATTTCCTTCACCAGATTAGGAAAGTTCTCCTTCGTTATGTTTTCAAATAAGTTTGCATATTTTTGCTCTTCCTCTTCTCCTTCTGGCACCCATATGATTCAGATGTGGGAATGTTCAAGGTTTTCCTGGAGGTTCCTAAGCCTCTCCTCTTTTTTTTTTTTTTTGAATTCTCATTTCTTCATTCTGTTCTATTTGAATGTTTATTTCTTACTTGTGCTCCAAATTGTTGATATGAGTCCCAGTTTCCTTCCCTTCACTATTGGTTCCCTGTGTACTTTCCTTTATTTCACTTTTCATAGCCTTTACTTTTTCCTCTATTTTGCAACCATACCCAACCAATTCTGTGAGCATCCTGATTACCAGTGTTTTGAACTGTGTTAAGCATCTGAGATAGTAGCTATATCTTCATCACTTAGTTGTATTTTCTCTGGAGCTTTGATCTGTTCTTTCTTTTGGTCCATTTTTTGTTTGTCTTGACACTCCTGTTATGTTGTAAGGGGAAGAGCCTTAGGTATTTGCCAGGGAGGGGCAACCCAAGTTGCTGCATAGTGGCATTGTATGTGGGGTAGGGGTCTGAGAGGGAACAATGCCACTTGTTCAGCTCTTTGCCAGCTTTCAGTCAGTTCCCCCGCTACCCACAAGCAAATTGGGCCCTTCTGGTTATGATTCCAGGTGGGTGGGTTTGTATATGTTCTAGGATACTGTGGGTCTCTCCAATGAACTCTCCTGTGAGGCTGAGACTTTCTCCTGATGCTTCAACCCCCACAGGTCTTTTCAGTCAAAGGTTTTGAAGCTTCATTTCCCTGCACTGGAACTGCGGGTTGTGTGGTCTGTCTTGTTTCCCAGTTGTTCCTCCTGGTTTATCTGTACGCAAATGTAGGACTACCAGCTCCACCAGCTACCTATTCCACCAGCTGCCACCTTGCTGGGAGTCCTCTCCACCCAGCTGCCCATCTCCACCCCTCCTACTGGTCTGGATAAATATTTCTTCTTTAATTCCTTGGTTGTCAGACTTCCATACAGTTTGATTTTCTGTCAGTTCTGGTTGTTTTTTATTTTTAAATTTGTTGTTGGCCTTCTTTTGGTTGTACAAGGATGCAGTGTATCTACCTGCACCTACATCTTGGCCAGAAGTCTGTACTGATGTATTTAACCAGTGTCTTCTGTCTCCATGTTCTCTGGACTTCTGAGGTAACCCTTTTTTTTTTTTTTTTACTTAAAAGCTGCCCCAAGCTGCCACGCCACATAGGTGAAGAAACGCTTTATCCCCCTATCACTTCCTCCCACTATGCTTCCAAATGATGTTTCTTCACCTTCACCCAGCAAGAAATAAGCTGCTAGGAAGTAAGAGCTTCCACCCCACCCCACTCTCCATGTCTATGACATCCTCTCAATTCTAATTCAAGCAACTCCAACCTGCTCTTATCTATCCCTTCCTTCCAGACCACGCTCTGAGTTCCATCTGTCCACATCCAAGTGATTCTGTAAGTGATTTTACTGAATCAGGAAACAATCTTTCTATGATTAATTATAGCACTGGAATGTTCTCCCTACAACTTGTGTACAGTGCATTGAAAGCACACCCAGATACTGTGGACTGACGTACCAGAAATTACATTTTATCTCTTCAAGAGAAGAAGCTGAAACACTCTCTAGAGTTAAAAAAAAAAAAAAAAGGAAGTTACCCTGGAGCAGGTGTTAACACTCATTCTGGAAAACAGGTCTGGCATCTCTGCACAGTTATCAGAGATTTCAGCATAGGTCAGGACACTCAGCATGACAGCCTGGGTGCTTGAAATGGGGGCAGAGAGGGGGAAAACATACAGTGATGTGTTGTAAAGTTTAACAACTGGTTCTCTGAGTTTGGATATAAATATGCTTATTAACCTTTTCATTTCTATTAATAAATAAGACAAAAATGAAACAATAGAGATGAAGGATAAAACTTAAGCCATTTGTGATTATGAGCAACTATATCACTAAAATAAAAATATACACCAAATTGTATTTTGGGGTCTATACCATTTTTTTAGTTATAAAACTATAAAGTTAAAATTTTAATTGTAAAGTGTTTTTTTCCACTTTCCATCCATGTTCCATAGTACCCATCCATTTAAAAACAAAGGTTCTAGCCTTGGCCAGGTGGCTTAATTGGTTAGAGCATCATCCTGTACACCAAAAGGTTGCAGGTACCATTCCCAGTTAGGGCACATACCTAGGTTTCAGGTTTGATCCCCCATAAGAGCACATATGGGAGGCAACCAATCAATGTCTGTCTGTCTGTCTGTCTGTCTGTCTCTCTCAAAGCAATAAACATCCTTGTGTAAGGAAAAAAATCTTAAAAACAAATTGTCTATGCTCTATATATGCTTTAAAGTATTAGAATAATATAGCAGAATCTATCATATTTAACATGTCTGTTAGAGTTCCTTTAAAGCATAAATGAGAGCATTTTCCATTCTACCAATAAATACAATTTTATGAAGATATTCTCAAATGTTTCCAGTCTTATTTCATTACTAGCAGTAGCAACCTACTTCTGTCATCTTCCCAATGACAATTTTCATTAGGAAGATAAGAAAAGTCATTGCATTTATAAACTCAGCATTGCAATTATAATTCTTTGGTGAACATTTCCATCACTTCCTGTTTTTTCTGTTCAGCATTAATCAACTGCCTCCTCATAAATATGCTACATTTCATTTAGAGATGATGTGTAAAGTTAACTCCTATTTCATTTTCAGGAACCATTTGGGTATGCATCAAGAGAAAATAAATATTAAAGCTGAAAATGGATTTACAGTAACATTTCATTAATTTAAGCTCTTTCATACAAAAGAAGTGAAATGATGGAAAGATCCCAAGTATCATGTGAACGTGATTACCCCAGGAAAAGGTTTTCTGGGCACATCTGAAGAGGATGGTAAGGAAGATCACCTTACCCTAAGCTTGGGCTATTTTCTGCAGTTCCCTAGCTACACAGAATGGTTCTAGTTAGATAGTTTCTAGTAAACATCCAGACCTTTCCCCCATAGAAAAGTCAAAGTAGCATAATAATTTTCCTATTTAGCAGCAGTTTCTGGCCTTAACCTACCATTAGATCTGTGTCAGCATTCTTAACAGACAGGCCAGTGTGGTATGAATATCACACAGTAGGCTTCAGAATGACTCCTCAAGGAGTCCCTGAGGTAGGAAACTGAAATTCACAACAATGGGGCATGAAGGATCTGTGTCTCCATGTATTATTTGTTCAATAAACATGCTCCAAATCCTTACTAAGTGCCAGGCACAGGCTAAGTAATGCCCCCTTCCCTGGTAGGCTATAATTCCTAGATGACTATTTGCTCCAACATTACTATTGTGTTTTAAATGTCCCTCTGAATGATACTTTGAATAACCTGGCTTCTGGGTTGCTTAATTTGATTTTCCCAAATTAGGTTCTAAAGTAAGTGCTTGGCTACAGTTTTTATGAAAAATGATCCCAGGAGTATAAGTGACATGGAGCACGTGGTATTCACAATGGGCCTTTTAAAACATGTGAGGACCATCAGTACCTACAAATTATACTCAGAATGCATGTGATGGCCTGCCATGTCTTAACAAATCCAGCACCCACCCACCCTTCCAATGTCACTTCCTACTATCAACTCCTTCTCTCTCAGGTCTATTAACCAGGCCTCCTTACTAACCTGGAACAGGCCCTGCTGATTTCTTTCTCAGGGCCTCTGCACCTGTCATGCCTTCTACCTGAACATGCCCTGAGATGTCCAATCTTAGTTCAATCATAACCTTCTTAGTGATTCTGCCCAGAGTGTGCTGTTCATCACTTCAAACCCTGCAATACCCCCACCATCTGCATTATTATTATTCATGACACTTATACCCCTTTATTTTATTGTCTGTGTCCTCCCACTAAAATGTGAACTCCAAGGTGGGGGTGGGGTAGAAAAGGTGATTTTTGTATGTATTACTCACTTCTGTATCCCCTGAAATAGTGGGTTATACAACAGGCACTCAGTAAATACTTACAGGTGAATTAACAATAAGCTAGCACAAACAAGAGGTCCAACATTATAAATAAATTTTCTCAACAAGGGGCACCATCAGCTGACGAAGACAAGTCTGACTTTCAGTTGGCATCTATCCTTCAAATACAGACTGATGAAAAGTTCAGGAATCCAAGGGAAGTATTTGAAAAACCTTATGGAGCATTAATTAGTAAGGAAGAACATCTTTGAGAAATATACTGCAAATCTGAAACTTGTACAAATAGGAATTGTGCAATCAAGGAACCTCTAGAGAGTACATGTTAGGACATTTGGTCATTTAGAGGAGGAGGTCAAATATATGTATTCATACACTCTGAATTACATGTAATTTAATACATGTGATAAGTCAATATTTGACATAATTGAATTTTCTTCTATGTTATCACTCATCTCTCCAAAAATGGATGGGAGAGATGCATATTAAAATCAAAGAAAATTTTGTTCTGTGGTCTTTGAAGGAAATCTATAAAAAGTAAATTTAGAACACTAATGAAATAAGGTATGTGTAAGTGCTTTGTAAACTTTAAAGGGAATAAATTTAAAAAGAAATGTAAAATACATTTTTTACAGCCTTAATATGATGCTAAAAGTAGGTCATGGAGCAGGGTTCACCATGATGCCCCTGAGAGGACAGAAAGGCTACATAAAGAGATGAGGGGACAGCAGTGTGGGAGGAAAAGAAGACATCTCAGTTCCATAATTAATTAGGAGCAGGAAAATTCTGGTCTCAAAGTCTAGTCTAAGCTGATGGTTCTCTATTGTTAGCAACAAAGGAATCACCAATTCTTGCTCCCAGCCCAGGTCCTGTCTCCACCTCCAGATCCATTTGCAAGTGTGGCTGAGTCCAGGGTCTATACTGAGCAGCACCACAGACAGTTCCAGCAGTGTGTTTGTAAAATTGGGTTTCATTCAGAAAGCACTGCTCCAAGCTGAGTCCTCTCTTTTGTTTTCATTTTAGGTGCTTTCTTAATAATGGCCAGAAGATGGCATGCATAACATTAATTCCAAAAATAGGTCCATATGAGCCCACCTGTGCCCATATGAATTAAGGTGTTACATATTCAGTACTTCCCAGTGGAGACAGCATAGAAGACAAATGAAGGTTTGAGAAAATGGATGGGAGAAAGGCTGCATAGACTCAACCACCATCGCCATCTGGCCATAAACACAAATACATCACAGAATAACCCATCCTGAGAAACCTTTCTCGGTATGAAATCCTAGGATTGAAATATTGGCTTATATGTTATTCTGGACTTCTCTTTTCTTTTTTTGATGTTTGGTTGTTTGCTTGCTTTTTAAATACTTGTAGCCTCCTAAGTTTTCCATTTAAAACAGCCGTGATGGGAGACTAAACTCTCAGGGTATTTTATTTCAAGTCACAAAACACAATCTTTATGAGGCCCCTCCATGAACACCAGATAAGCCTCTGAGGTCATAGGAATGAAGAAGTGAGTATTCAATCATCAGAGACCTCCTCACCAGTGAGAAAAGAGGACGAGGCACAAATGGACACATGGGCAGCAGCCTGGGAGGACTAAGAGGAAGAAACCTCATACCTGCCCCTGTTCCCAGTGTCCTATGAGGGAGGACAGGTACTATCTACCCTGCACAGCAGCCTCATCTGGTGAGTGATTGTCACTCATCCCATTGCTAATCTCTGCTGTGACTCCAGAGTCTGTGCTGTGGTCAATTCAGGACAGCTGTATGCCCTAAGCTAAGCCTGGGCGCTAACCATGGAATGGCATGTTGACATGTTCCCTAGGGGCCAGGGTGGTGGCAACAGCAATTAGTAACTCAGGGCTGAGGACAGCAGCCTAGTTGTCCCACAGATCCCCATCCCATTACCGACCACAGAGGATCAAAGAATAGTGAACAAGGATTCATGAAGTGCCCCTTGTAAGGAGCATCACACATCTGGCTCTTCACAAAATTGCTTAAGGTTGATTAAAAACTCTGCATTCTGCTCTGGCTGATGTGGCTCAGTGGACTGAGCACTGGCCTTTGAACCAAAGGGTCATTTGTTCAATTCCCAGTCAGGACACATGCCTGGGTCGTGAGCCAGGTCCCCATTTGGGGGCACGTGAGAGGCAACCACACATTGATGCTTCTCTCCCTCTCTTTCTCCCTCTCTTTCTCTGAAAATAAATAAAATCTTTAAAAACTCTCTGCATTCTTAATGCTCCCTGTGTCTTCCATAAGGTAGTATTTTTCTTACCAATTCTCCTATCTAAAAAATAGCATTTCCTTAAAGATCCAAAAGCATAACTTTTCAGTCAAGCTAGTTGAAAATAATGTCTGATCACCTGACCCATGGCCTGAACTCCACCAGTCACAAGGAGGAGGTACATGGAGAACAATAACAACATTTGCTGTACTTCTAACTACAGAAGGAAGTGCTAAAAAATGGCTTCACTTGACTTTGCAATAGAGGGCTCAAAATGCAAGCCAAAAATAATATAAAAAGCAGTGATGATAACACATTGTACCAGCAAATCCTCATAAAATACAATACCTATGATTGAATGGGCTCAGGTACACTAGTCTTTTCATCTACAAATATGCTCAATGTTAACAGCCAGTGCATGATTGTTCACAAATAATTCAGTAGAGTGACTCACAAAGGCACCTGGAGAATGTGGGACTCTTGCCAGCTATGTAAAAGAAGAACTAGGTAGCCATCCACATAGTCTTTTCTGAACTAGATCTTTAAGACTCAACTGGTTATGCATGTCTAGCCTCTCCTGCTAGTCAGGCATACAAATGAAGACAAAGGAAACACTATTGTTTAGGCACTGCACTGGGTGCAACAGGCACCCTACTGAGAACAATATCAAAGTGTTCATGATCCTATTCCATTTATACCTCCTACTCTCCTTTGTGTCTAAGTCACAAGCTTGGATTGCACTTTGTACTACATGACATTAGCTCTTTGAAGCCACCAAGGTGGACTTCAGTTCTGTTCTCTGACATATTAAATCATGGCATTTAATTATAAAATTCTGGCAACTGATGATCCTCTAGCAGAGAAGTCACAGGTCTCTGTGTGTCCTCTGACACCATGCTTCTCAGGCTTTCTTATATGAATCACCTGGGAACTCTCTGCTCCAGTGAGAATGGGCAGGGCCTGAGACTCTGAATGAACACCTGAGAGGCCCCAGGTCTCCATTGCTGCTGGCACATGCACCTCTAAGACAGGGTTACTAAAAAGAAGCTCTGAGGAGTCACAGGAGAAACTGTGGTTCAGGTAAAATTGTTCTCACTGGTGTTTTCCATGAGCACCTGTTGCATACAGCTCTGGATGTATTTAACCAAAACACAAGTAATTAAACATCTTGTCCTTGTAAAGATATATACATATATAATTTCCAGTAAATGCTAACATAAATAAGGTAATATTTATTTTACTGTTTTAGATATATTTAGAGTAATCTTTATTGAAGTAGGAAAAAACTTACTGAAGAGGAGGTACCAAAATAAAGGAAAAGAATAAAAGATATATAAGAAATGAGTTGGAATAAAAAATTAAACACAAATATCTGAGGTTCAAAGATGTGAGGTGGCAAAATGGGCCAGGAGCAGGACTAGAAAATCAGCAAATGAAGGTAGAAATGGCAGGAGAGCAGGAGGAGGCAAGAGAAAGTATAATGAGTCCCCATCCAGAGGCTTTACCTAAGCAAATCCCTCATGCTGGGAATTTCTTCTGGCCCCTGTTGCTGCCCTGCTCTTCCCCCTGAGGGTTCTGAGAAGCTGAAGAATATCACTCAGTCCCTCATGAGTGACAGTACCTATAACACTTCCAAATTGTCACCCACTCTCCAGTCTAGTGTTTGTAAAGAACGCCCAGCCTACTCATCACAAGCCCCCACCATAAGGAATACTTTCTGGTATATCATTCCAACTCCTTAGAGTGATTCCCTAATTTTCCACAAGGAACTTTGAGTTCTCTTCTAAAAACAAAGCCCATACTTGGTATCATAAAGAAAAGAACAGAAAATAACAAGATTTCGGTGCATCTTATTTTAATCTACTAGGAAAAAGGAGTCATCATGTTCATCCTTTGCAAAGCAGTTTGTCAGAAGTTGTATATTTTGAAATTTAGTTAAAGAGTAATTTTTATTTGTTCTATACAAAATAACCTTTCACCTCATTTAAGCAATTCAACTTTAAAGAGTGAGTCAGCACCACAATCCCAAAGTATAACTCCTTCCTAATCCAGTGAGAGAAAGATGTAAGTGGCATTTTCTCTCCATCTGTCTCAAAGAGAGACCCCAGAATATGAAGTACAGGAGACAGGACATGAGGCCTGCTCTGGAAGCTTAAACCACCTTCAGGAGAAGAACCAGCTAATTAATGGGACGTCCAAACAACATGCCAGGAAAGGAATGTCAACCAACCAGACACATACATTTCTTTATTATCTCTATGATCTATGACACCCGCTCCACCTCCATCCTCGACTTCCACAAACACGCATTAATAAAACCATAGAGCAGAGACATGACTTTGTCTCTTCTTCACTGCTGTGTCTACAGCACCTAGAACAATGCTAGCATTCACTGAGTGCTCAATGAATAAATCCATTTTCAGTAAGTTAATATATTTCCTGGCTCTCTACCTGTGATGAGGGGCTTGCCCCCAGCCCCTGCTACCCAGAGAGTCTGGCAGTTGCTGAGCTCTGCTAGAGACCAAGTTGTTGATTTAATTCACGGCCATGGTGGCTCCATTCAAGCCCTGTACGTGTGCTCAGCACAGTGCTGCTTGGCTATGCTGACCACTGAGCTCAGTTATCACTTGACTCTAAGTTCAACAGAAGAAGAAAGATGCTATTTATTGGATAGCTTTGAATCTTAACATTTTTGTTATTAAAGGTTTTAATTTTAAGTGGACTTATTTTATTAGGGTCAGCTGGGTCATGTTCTACCACTCTAAAACACAGGAGTAAAGTGTGTTCAACAAGCAGAGGTACTCACCATGGAAGGGGCCCATGGGGAAGGAGGGCCCTGCCATCTTCCCACTCACCTGTCCAGGAGAGTTGTCCCCAGTGACCACCCAAAATGGCCTGTGACTTTACACTCCTTTCCTGTCAGTGTATCTGTGGTCCAATTAAATGTTCTTGCCCTGAAAAGGCAGATCTGCAAGGGTATGTGTTTGGCAAAAAGGAACACTGAGCTCCCCTTAAAAGACCAACACACTTCTGTTTTTTCTTTGTCTTCACAAAGACATCCGCATATTTCAGAAGATCAGAGTCCTCCACATGCACCCTGGTGAGGCCATTTGCCCCATTCTTGCTGCCTTGTCCATTACCTGCCACTGGAGACCAAGGATACCCACATTCATCTCCTTTAGGCTTTTTACAAATACCTCAGAGGTGGGGTTGTAGAAGCTTGGGGACATCTGCTGGACACTTGTGCCTAGAGATTAATGACCCGCTCCACAGGATATCCTGCAGAACTACTCCACTAAGTGACCACATGCATATACTGATTCATTTAGGCCACTGCTGACTTCAAGCGTTATTCATACACTTAAAAAGAAAGAGAGTACAGTCACTTTAGAAGAGGGTTTCATGGCTACCTACAAAACTAAATATGCTCTTACCACACCATCGAACAATCACACTCCTTGGTATTTACCCAAAGGAGCTAAAAAGTGATGTCCACACAAAACCGAGGACATGAATATTTAAAGCAGTTTATTCATTAATTTCTAAAACTTGGAAGCAACCAAGATGCTCTTAAGTAGGTGAATGGACAAATAAGCAGTGGAACACCCAGACAATGAAATATTATTCAGTACTAAAATAAAATGAGCTATCAAGCCATGAAAAGACAAGAAGAAACCTTAAGAGCATATTTCTTAAGTGATAGGAGCCAATCTGAAAGGTCTACATACTGTAGGATTCCAACCATATGACATCCTTGAAAAGACAAACCTATGGAGACAGTAAGAGGTTAGTGTTTGTCAACAGTTGGAGATCCAGGGGTAGGGGGAGCATGGAGGATTTTTAGGGCACTGAAAATACTCTGTAAGATACTATAATAATGGACCTATGTCATTATACATTTGCCCAAACCAATTAGGACATATAGCACCAAGAGTGACCTCTAATGTAATGTAAGCTGTAACAAACTGTGGACTCCAGGTGATAATGTAGGTTCATCCATTGTTACAAATGTACCACTCTAGTGGGGGATGATGTTGATGGAGAAAGCTGTGCATATATAAGGGCAAATGGTGTATGGGAAATCACTGTACCTTTGGTTCAATTTTGCTGTAAATCTCAACCTGCTCTAAAAAAAATCAAGTATAAATAAATAAGTAAATAGTGAAAGAAAAAACATATTTTTCAAGAGAAACAGAAAGGGAGGTGCTTCTCTGTCAGGGAATTGTTTGCAGTATTTATTTTCTCTTCTACAGAGGGCTCTAAGTCAGCAGAGCCACAAGCCGCAAACAAGTCAAAATAGAATAAGAAATGAAAGATTCCCACTGCTGAGAAGAGGAAATTGGTGTTTTGTGATGGGCAGGGTACTGAATGTATGTCCTTCCTTCCCCTATTGGTTCAGAACACCTTGTCAGCTGCTGGTAGGGAAGCTAGACTCACACATTTCCCAAATAATAAAATCTACAAATACGTTCCTCCAGCAAAACTTTAATAAGTAGCAAAATAACTCTAAAGTAAGCAAACTAGAGGTGGTATAGAATTCATTTTATTTTTTAAATATATTTAATTGATTATGCTATTACAGTTGTCCCATATTCCCCCCCTCATTCCCCTACACCCTGCACACCCTCTCCCACCCACATTCCTCCCCTTTAGTTCATGTCCATGTGTCATAGGTTCCTTAGCTTCTAAATTTCCCATACTATTATTGCCCTCCCCCTGTCTATTTTCTACTTACCATCTATGGTACTTATTCTCTGTACCTTTCCCCCCTCTCTCCTCCTCCCACTCCCCTGTTGCTAACCCTCCATGTGATCTCCATTTCCGTGGTTCTCTTCCTGTTCTAGTTGATTGCTTAGTTGGATTTTGGTTTTGGTTTTGTTTTAGCTGTAGTTGTTAATAATTGTGAGTTTGCTTTAATTTACTATACATGTTTTGTATCTTCTTTCTCTTAGATAAGTTCCTTTAACATTTCATAAAATAAGGGCTTGGTGATGATGAACTCCTTTAACTTGATCTTATCTGAGAAGCACTTTATCTGCCCTTCCATTCTAAATGAAAGCTTTGCTGGATAGAGCAATCTGGGATGTAGGTCCTTGCCTTTCATGACTTGGAATACTTCTTTCCAGCCCCTTCTTGCCTGAAAGGTCTCTTTTGAGAAATCAGCT
The DNA here is from genome assembly GCA_004024845.1 of Tonatia bakeri. Lineage (NCBI taxonomy): Eukaryota > Metazoa > Chordata > Mammalia > Chiroptera > Phyllostomidae > Tonatia > Tonatia bakeri. The sequence goes on along the minus strand of PVIA01003611.1, from coordinate 146,117 downwards.
GACAGTCTGATGGGAACTCCTTTGTAGATGACTGTCTCCTTATCTCTTGCTACTTCTAGAATTCTCTCCTTCATTTTAATCTTGGCTAATGTAATTATGATGTGTCTTGGTGTGTTCTTCCTTGGGTCCAACTTCCTTGAGTCCCAACTTTGGGACTCTCTGAGCTTCCTGGACTTCCTGGAAGTCTATTTCCCTTGCCAGATTGGGGAAGTTCTCCTTTATTATTTGTTCAAATAACTTTTCCACTTGTTACTCTTCCTCTTCCCTTTCTGGTACCCCTATAATTCAGATGTTGGAACATTTCAAGATGTCCTGGAGGTTCATAATCCTCTGCTCATTTTTTTGAATTCTTACTTCTCCATTCTTTTATGTTTGCTTCTTTCTTCCTTCTGGTCCACTCCATTGATTTGAATTCCACTTTCCTTCCCATTACTATTGGTTCCCTTTGCATTTTCCTTCATTTCACTTAGCATAGCCTTCATTTTTTCATCTAATTTGCAACCAAATTCAACCAATTCTATGAGCATCCCAATCACCAGTGCTTTGAACTGTGCACCTGATAGGTTGACTATCTCTTGGTTGCTTAGTTGTATTTGCTATGGAGCTTTGATCTCTTCTTTCATTCAGGCCATTTTATTTTTTTTTTGGGGGGGGGGGTCTAGTCACACCTTTTACTAGTCAGGGGAGGAGCCTTAGTGTCCACCAGGATGGGGCAACCCAGTCCCTGGGTTGTGACACTGTATATGGGGGTGGGGTCCGAGAGGGAACAATGGCATTTGCCCTTCTCTCAGTCAGATTTCAGTCCCTTTTGCCACTTCCCTCAAGCAAACTGGGCCTTTCTGGTGCTCATTCCCATATGGGTGGGCTTGCGCACATTCTGGGACCATGTGGGTCTCTCCAACAAACTCCCCTGTGATGCTAGGAGTCTCTCTCGGCACCTCAACCCACACATGTATTTTAATTCAGTGCCCCGAGGCTCTATTTCCCAGTGCTGGGAACCTGGGTTTTGACATGTCTTGCTCCCAAATTTCACCTGGTTTATCTGTGTGCAAATGTGGGACCACAGCCTTGTGCACAGTGCCTCACTTCAGAATCACCACCTCACTGGGTCTGCCTATTGCCACCTGTTGCCTGGGGTCTGCCAGCTTCCACCTGCACACCCAGGGTCCACCAGCTGTGGTCTTGTGTGCCCGGGATGCCTTATGTGCCTGGTGCCACCACTTTTTGTGCCATGATCCCTCTCTTCCTGGCTGCCCAACTCCACCAATCTACGGGTCTGAATGAATGTGTCTATTTTAACTCCTTGGTTGTCCGACTTCCATACAGCTCAACTTTCTGTCAGTTCTGGTTGTTATTTCATTTCTAAATTATTGTTGTCCTTATTTTGGTTGTGCAAGGAGGCACAGTGTGTCTACCTACACCTCCATCTTGGCCGGAAGTCTCTAATTCATTTTAAATTGAATATTGACTGAATATTAAAATCAACAGTTTAAAGGCTCTGAATGAAATTTTTAATGATGTAATAAACTTTTTTGTATTTTTCCATCACCATTTATCTCCCTATACCCTCTTCTACCTCTACTCACCCCTTTTCCCCCTGTAATCACCACTCTTTTGTCCGTGTCCCTGAGTTTTTTCTCTTCTTTTCTTTTTTGTTTGCTACATCCATCCCCTCAACCCCAACTCCAAGCTGTCAGTCTGCTCCCAATCTAAGAGTCAAGACTCAGAATAGTTTTATCAATTAATATTTACCTAAAACTTTAAAGAAAAATAGATTTTTTAAATTTTAAATTTTCAGAGCCTATGAAAACAATAGAGCCTAGTTGTGTGTTTCAACCATCACTGAAAGAACTTAATATCAGGTATGGTCAAAACTTTTTTAAAGACATTGCCAAAACAAATGAGTTTTTCACTGGAGCAGAAGGAGGAAACAGAGCAGGGAGAAATAGAAAACAGGAGCAAACAATAATAATAAAACTGGAATCCCAGTTACCTCATAAGCTTTTAGATGGGAAGTATCCCCACCCCCAAAATTCTTACAGGATTTCTTCCTTGACTGGATTTCCTGTAAATGCAATAGTGCATATGGTACCCTCACAGTGAAGGTTGAGTGGGTCATCAGTTTGTTCTTTATGTCAAACCATGAGTGTCTTCCACATTTTTCACTTGAAATTCAAAGCAGAATAAGTCACTAAGCCTGTATCTTCTCAGACAGGTTGCCAACATAAGCTAACCAACCCTAGAAGATGAGGGTGCCTTCTATTTATAACTTGCTGGTAGCTTATTGTAAAGGGTGACTTAATTTGTTATGTGTTTATTTTGAGAGGACACCTAACTTAGCATGAAGTTGCCTTAGACTTCAAACTCCAGACTAGAATTTATGAGACAGAGCAGGAATCTAACAAGTTCTGCCACTTGCTAACTATGCAACATTATGCACTCATTACCAAGGTACCATTCAAAGTGCTTTAGTTGGATTAATCCAGTTAATCCTAAAAAGTAAATAAATAAACAAACAAACAAATAAACAAACTCAGGGAAAATATATTTGCCAATGAGACCTCGGACAAAAGTTTGATCTCCAAAATATATAAAGAACTCACACTACTCCACTCCATGAAGACAAAAAATCAAATTAAAGATGGGCAAAACTCTTTATTTTTTTTAAAAAAAGATTTTATTTATTTATTTTTAGAGATGGAAGGGAGGGAGAAAGAGAGAGAGAAACATCAATGTGCGGTTGCTGGGGGCCGTGGCCTGCAACCCAGGCATGTGCCCTGACTGGGAATCGAACCTGAGATGCTTTGGTTCGCAGCCCGCGCTCAATCCACTGAGCTATGCCAGTCAGGGCAAGATGGGCAAAACTCTTAAACAGACACTTCTACAAGGAGGACATTCAGAGGGCCCAGAGACATATGAAAAGATGCTCAACATCAGTAGCCATCAGAGAGATGCAAATTAAAACCACAATGAGATACCACTTCACACCATTGAGAATGGCCTTCATAAAGAAATCAACAAACAAGTGTTGGAGAGGATGTGGAGGAAAGGGAACCCAAGTGCACTGTTGGTGGGAATGCAGACTGGTGCAGCCACTGTGGAAAATAGTATGGAATTTCCTCAGAAAACTAAAAATGGAACTGCCTTTTGACCCAGCAATTCCACTGCTTGGACTATACCCTAAGAGCCCTGAAACACCAATCCAAAAGAACCTATGCACCCCAATGTTCATAGCAGCACAATTTACAAGAGCCAAATACTGGAAGCAACCTAAGTGCCTATCAGTAAATGAGTGGATGGTACAAAAAACTATGGTACATTTACACAGTGAAATTCTATGCAGCAAAAGGAAAGCAGGATCTCCTACCCTTTGCAACAGCATGGATGGAACTGGAGAGCATTATGCTAAGTAAAATAAGCCAGTCTGTGAAAAACAAATACCGTATGATCTCACCTTTAACTGGAACATAATCAACAACAACAAAAAGTAGACAAAATATACCCAGAGACATTGAAATTAAGAACAATCTAACAATAGCCAGAGAGGAGGGGGAGGGGACAATAGAGGGAAAAGTGTTCAGGAACTACTATGAAGGACACATGGACAAAACCAAGAGGGAGGGTGGAAGCAAGGGAGAGAGGTTGGTCTGGCTGGGGTGGGGAGTGGTGGGGGGAAAATGCAGACAACTGTAATTGAACAACAATAAGATATTTTTAAAAACTACTCTATGAGATGGGACCCAAGATGATTAGGAAACAGACAGAATCAGCAACATACTCAAGATCACACAGCTGGTAAGATAAAGAACGAGAACCAAGTAGCCCTATTGATAGAGTCTATGCTCTTAACCACTCTCGGGGTAGATTTTAAATTTTTAATATAACCCACTATAAGAACAATCTTTTATTGTGACCCATGTTAAGATGTATGTTCTACAACACAACCCAGTACACATCACATATATATAGTTGAAACCAAAATCTTATGAGGCTACATTGATATTTTCTATTGTATTTTTTGTTTAAAACTAAACTGCTGGTCACTCCCCACCAAACTGACTTCAGGATCCACTGAAATTCATGACCATAATTTTAAAAACAGGCCCCACATTTCCTCTTACCATCAGAGGAATTTTGCAAAGATGAAATAGAGTGATGAGTGCCAAACTCTTAGCACAATGCCTGACACATACTGTGTGCTCAGTACAGAGTAGTGATTGTTGATCTTGTAAACTGACTATAATTATAGGAGGCAAGGATGCTGAGGAGGAATCCCCAATTGGGCCATAGTTGAATTCCTTGCCAGTTAGCAGTGAGACCAGGAGCTTCCCCAATATTTTTACCTTGTACTATAATGGAAATCCACATTCAGGAAGAAAGCTGGCTTGTGGCTAAGTCTGGTTTCCTCTTCTCCACTAGAAAGGACAATTTACAAGTTTCTATGACACTCTGCTGGAGCCCTCAGGAAGATCTATGTTTATATCTAACACTATTCTGGACACTATCAGTTATTTAAATTTGGTCTTCATTAAGGAGTCCACCTGGGGAGGTACACTCATTTTCTGATGATGCCTTATAAATTATCTCTAACTTAGTGACTTAGGACAATACAAATTTATTATCTTACAAATGTAAGCCTTCTAGAGGTCAGAGGTCTGAATCGGGTCTCACTGAGCTAAAAGCAATGCATCAGCAAGTCTGCATTCCTTCTGGAAGCTCTGGAGGAGAATCCATTTCCTCACCTTTTCCGGTTCTTTCGCAAGGCCACTGTATTCCTTGGCTTGTGGCCCATTCCTCCTCCTACAAAGCCTGCTATAGCTGGGTGAAGCCTTCTCACATCAAATCACTCTGATTCTGACATGGACTCTGTTTCTCATCTCCTTATCTGAATCTCCTGACTTCTTCATCCATCTGTTAAGGATGAAGACCCTTGTAATAAAATTGGGCCTACCTGGATAAACCAGGATAATATCTATTTTAAGATCCTTGATTTAATCATGTATGCTAAAATGCCCTTTCCCATGTAAGGTAACATTCAGAGATTCCAGGGATTAAGACGTGGACCTTTGGAGGGGAAAGGGGCAACTTTTCTGTGTACCCCAGGAGACAAACCACACAACAATACATAGATAGAACAACAATACATAGAATCATTGAACATTTGCTGTACAACAGGCATTTTGCTGAATAGTCTGCTAACATGAATTCATTTCTTTGTGAGAAACCCAGGATCTGGAAGAGATAATGCAAACCGCCCAAAGTCACCCAAGTAGTTCACACCCAGGTCTGCCTGGCTTCGACATTACATTCTCAAGCACTTTGTTACAAAATTCAGCACTAAGTGTGTGAATTCAGTGTTTTTCAACTTCTCCCCATCACAGACCCATTTTATTCTCTTCCCCTATGGACCTCACTTTGAAAGATTTTGTAAGTGAATTCTTTTTATTAATGAAAGACAAATATATCTAACTGTAATGTCTGAGAACTCTCATTGCCTCTTTTTGGATTTGTATAGTTACAGCCAAAATGATGCAACTTAATATTTTATTTAATGTGTTTTGGAAACATTCTGGAATACTAAAAGCAGGAGCTCAAATAACCCCATTCATAGGTGCCTCCATAGAGGAAGGGAATCAATGAGTGAAGCAATCAGGGGAAATCAGTCTGATCTCAGTCTCAAAGAAAAAGAGATTTTGGACAGACCACAAAACAAAACAAAACATGTGAATGACATCTAGGAAGTGGGGACAGGTTCATGCAGGAGTGAGATATAGGAAGTCTGCTGGAGAGAATTGAAAAATGATTACAGAGGATAGATAAAGCATGAAGGCTTTGAAACAGGTAAACAGGTTAAATTTAACCAGACAGGAAAATGCAGAAGTTGGAAAGGTTCTGAGCAGATGTTCTCAGGCTTGGAGAGGCTCATCAGCTAGAACAAGGAAAGGAAGATTGAGAAACTAGCCTTGTAACTCACCTTCTGAGAAGGAAACTGGGCACAAAGACTACCTTCATTATATCCCCTTTCAATTTTTCTAAATTTTATACAATGCAAGCATGTGAACTAATGTAAAAGATAGCTACATGTGTGTAACACATATGTATGTTATATGTGTATTGTGTGGATATAATCATATGATGTATGTAACATTACACCCATGATATATAGATACATGCATGTAATATATGTATAGGTTCTGCATAGGAATGTTCAAGCTTAACACAAGATTTGATGCAGATTCATTGCTCTACTCAGTCATTTTGAATGTGACAGCCACATGGTACATATAGTCACTCAATGGCATCTACGACACCCACTGACTAATACAGTAAAATCATCATGGTTCACACATGCACATTCCAGTCAACTCTCCTTGGCTGCCAGGTTACAATGATGTCACACAAACCATTCTCATTATATTAACAATGTTATATATCTATATTTAACACATGTGTGCATGTTACAGACATGTTACATACATGTATGTCTGTGTTACATATATGTATCCACATATTACATCCATAGATAGTATATTACATGTGTGTCTATACTTATATATTTAATATATCACACATGGATATAGTATATAAAACATACTTATAATATATGTTCCATACATTACATAATATATCACACATGCCTACAATATATTAATACATGCATGCTACATATAGAGGCATGTGTGTAATATATTTTATACATTTCCATAATGTATGTGTGTTGAGGGCCGCCCTGCCTGGTCTCAGGAAGCTGTGACCCCCTGTGACTTAGGCTGAGTGAGAGACCTCCAGACCAGGAGCCACTAAGGAGACAAAAACTTATTCCCCTGGCATGAACGCTACCTGTTCTGTGCCTGGCCTTTAATGCTTGATCAGTTAACCAACGACGGGTAACAATTCTCTAAGATAGAGAATGGACCTAAGACAGGGGCTGACCACATAAAGGCTTCTGGAATAAGACTCATGAGGCTGTGGAAATGAAGGGGCTGTGGAAAGGAAGGGGTGATCGACATCTACCCCTGCCCCCTCTTAGCCTGAGTCTTTGTACTTAGATGTGAGAAATCCCAGTCTCCTGGCTGCTTCTGTCTCTTGCCCTTCTCAGGGCTAAGCAAACAGCCAAAGGAACAGCTCAGACCGGAGATGGCGGACCCCCGGGGGTAATCAGACCTGGGACATAGAATATGCAAGATCCTGTGAGATCTGTTTGCTGGAGGATGTTGTCAACTTAAAATTTAAAAGCACAGACAGGAAACCAAAACTAGGCCTTTGAGCCACGTAGTCCTTCTCATATGATAAAACTCCAATCTCTACCTGGAATCACAACAGGGACTCTGTTAGCATCTTTGTAAATTACCTGTTCCCTTTGATCCCTTCTGCCAGACTGTGAATCCACAAACTGTGTCTATTTTCTCAATAAAAACCCACTGGGACAAAGGAACAGGGCTCTCCCCCACGAGAGGGTTAGCCATGGGCTCACCCCATGGGAGGGTGTAGCCATGTTTCTCTGTATCCCCACAGGATTAGGATAAATCCTGTGAATTACTCATGTTTAATGAACATCCGCAGCCAATGAATACCCCGGGGATGGACGGGACCGGGAATAATTTCTTCACATATGTGAACATGTAATATATTACATATACCTATAATACATAGATACCTACATATATATATATTATAGTCACATACTATATACATACATCTATGTATACAAGACTTTCTTTACTGACCTCAAGTTCATACAGTAAATGAGGCATGTACTCTGGGCACACATGGAAGCTAGGATAAACCCTCCTCCATTCTGCCCACCCCCCAAGTAAAGCTACTGTAGCAATTTTCTCTTTGTCTAAAAATTGTTCCTTTGCTGTCAATCTATGTCATGCTAAGCATAAAAAGCTTGGCACCCAAGCATTTTATATTCCTTTTATATATCTGTCCAAGTTGAATGAGAACCTACTACAGAACTGATTTAAAAGTCTCACAGGATATCATTCACCCCCAGTATCTGTAATCAGTCGTAGAGTCCCAAGGCTCACACAGCCCAGCCAACTCAGGGACCTGGCTCAAAAATGCCTTCATCCCCACCCCAGGTTCCACATCATAACCAGAGGATAGGGAGCGGTATTTATCTTTTCAAATTAGTATGCAATTCCAAGGGAACTTTTATCTCATAGATCAACAGGTATTCTATTGTCATCTAACTGTTTTGTTTTTAAGAGTTAACTAATGAAATAACTCCATCAGTGTTTTGTGGGCAGATGCTGAACCTCTGCACTTTCTGAAGCCTAATGTAAGCTCTATTTGTGGTGTGGGGAAGCTCGACAGTCAAAGCAAGCACCCCCACAGTCCTAGGCAGCCAATCTGTTGCATTAGTGCTGTGAACAGAGACTCAGGCAAATAGAGGCTTCAGAATTCTTTCACTGTTGTGATGTTTAGTAAGTTACATTAGAAAATGTTTACTTTATCAAGTTGTGACTTAACTGCATTCAAAGTCATAGTGTCAAGCTTTTGTTAAGAGGTTAGATGTTATACATGAGATTATATAAACAAATACAAGTTACAGCAGGCACAGGAGACATAATAAGCCAAAACTCACTGTGCAGCCAGATCCTAAAAGCCAGTTTGTTTATTCTTCACACATTTCACCCATTTTCATGTGTAAGGTCACATGCTACATTGTGTGAATGAAAGTGTTTATATCCATTTACTTTATCTGTTTGTCTTATGTTAGTGCAGAAATATTCCTTGAGCTCCTCACAAAGATTAATTTTAGAAGCTATGTCAAAAGGAAAACATTCAAGGATGGAATAATTACTAAGCCTCTAAAACCCGCCCTATCCTTTCTTGAAACTCCTGGGAGGCAGGAAATATGCTGTGTTTTTCCATATGTACCTAGTACAGTATTCACGCTCGGATGACCTGGAACCAGAATAAAGAAAAACTTAGAGTAGAGCCATGATTCAGAACTGAAATTAATTAATTAATACATCACATTCATGAAGCATTTCCAGATGTGTCATCTCTTTCATTCCTACTGTAATCCTCACAAATGAGAAAAGCAATTTCCAGCAAAGATAGCTACCGTGGATATTAAAATAGAGACTGCAACAAAGCATGACCCTATTAAGATGTTTTGTATGAGTTAATTAAGGCCAACCAAATATTGCAGAGATTTCTAGAGCCTTTGCCCATCTACTCACAAATTACAGATAAGGTATTGCAAACTAATATAATGGCACCAACTCTTAAAAGATGTGCCCCTGGGGTTGGGGATAAGAGTGTGCACACAAGCTTCACCATGGAATACAGACCACTAGTGGTCCAAAAAGATACCTTCCCATCTTGGCACTTCGTAGCCCTCCATAAAATGTGCCAGAAGTTTCTCGGAGTAGCTTTCTTCCCATCTGCCTTGTCAACAATGGTTCTCCCAGTGACCTACACTTCCACATCACCTCTTCCCACAGTTCTTCTCAACAACTTTCACTCTACAAAGTAACCATGATTCCATTCCCCAGGCACTGCCCTTTTAGTAACCTCCAATCTTCAGTGTGAACATCACAGAATCTCTTCATAGTGATTCTATTCAATACTTGTGTCATACACATACATACACACTTCTTAATGACTAGATGTCTCAGGCACTTAATTTGGTTTATGCACTACTCAAGGTCATCACCTCATCAGAAATCAAATATGAAGAAAGCTGCAAATATGTGACATTTGGCTGCACTTTTACATATGCAGGACCCATTTTCACTGTAACTCTGGGAGACCATAACATGAACTTCATGAACAAGACCTCGGCTTTATTCCCAGTCCTAGCACCTCTACTTAGGGTACTTGAAGCTAGCACTTTGCTCTTAGGCTGTTTCCACATTGTTAAAATGGAATATGTTGTGGAGAATCTTTACCACCATCCCACCATTCCAGATACTTCATCACTGGAGGAGATATCCTTTCATTGGAATTACACAGCTAGCACCCTGCTGCCCATCAGTCGCCTCTCCACACCTGCCTGCACTCCATCCTAAGGGAAGAGAAGCATCTTACCTGATTTGTGAGTTTGGGAATATAGTAGCTGATCACTTTCTCTTTGGACTCTTCTAGCTTCAGAATATGTTCAACTCCTCCACATAACACACTGACAGGGCAGACTCCATGGAGAAGGCTTGGTTTATACTTCCTGTAATTAGGTGGGTGGAGGATTAGTAAGCCCACTTGCCAATAACTCTAAATCACATTCTCCAAATTTCAGGATAAAGTTCACGTTTTGGTATCCATCTCCACTGCTCTTTTACTTACTTTTCAGTTGGTTCTGAACTTTGGATAAAGAGTATCACTTATTAGCCCTATCATATCTCAACAGGGATAACAGTTACAATACAATGTTGTCTTAATATTTTACTTAGCAGAATGTAAGACATTTTCATCTACAAGTATTAGTATTTCAATTTCATAGTCAGTTTTTTAAGAAGATTCATTTAGTCATTCAGATGACAGTTTTGACTAAGTCTACTAAGAGGAATAAACTTAATATCTAATTATACTTGAAATAAAATATTTTTCATCCAATGTTTGCAGTTGTACACATATTATTTTTAAATATGCAATAAAATTTTAATTTTCTAAGTAGGTGACAGAAAATACTACTGCATTGAATACAGTCTAGAATTCAGAAGATTATTGGAATATTGGCTGCAAAGATTTTTTTTAATCTGTTACCCTTTTCATAACTTTACTTCTGTAAACTATAATGACCTTTAAACATGAATTTGTCACTTTGAAAAAACTGAAATTTGAAATGAGCAAGACAAATAATTCTGCATTCTTTTAACCTAAGAACTGCAGTCTTCAGCTGGTCATAACAGCATCTTTCCATGGCCTACAGTGACAAGGGGTGGATTGTCACCACCTTCATTCACTCTCCTAGGCAGTGTTAAACAAAACAGATATGGCCCTTGTCTTCATGGAGATCACATTTGAAACTAAAGCGTGGCCACACAGTTTGTGATTTGCAAATCACTTTTCAATATTTCATAAGCCATCCTTGACAATCTTACAAAGTTGGTAACTCTCACTTAAACTAAAATTAGCAAGGCCCCAAATACTTTACTTTGAGAAAGGAAATTCATGTTTATTGTGTATAGCCTTATGCACATAATCATGTTTAATACTCATAATTAGCCTTCAGAAAGGTATTCTTTCACTATTTAATAGATGAAGGAAGTGAGTAAGGCTTATAGGAATTACATAATACCAACAATTACATAACCAATGCAGTTTGGTTACTGAAGGAGGAGACTTCTAACTCATGTGATCTGATTCCAAAACCCCATATTTTTCTGCTAGAATTGTTCAGTCAATATCAATATATTCCAAGTCAAAATGTTATTACAATGAGAAAGATTTCTAAAGGATAAAAATGACAGATACAAAGACTTTAGTAAACTATTACTAAAGAGACACATCAATATTTTAATTGCTAGACTGAACTTCTTTAAAACATATCCTTGCCCACATATAAAATAAATCTTCATATAACAACGTTGAGGTGTAACACAATTCACACTCCATCTTTCAGAAGTCTCACTTTGTAAGAGCAGTTGAACAGATTCAGGATGCAACAATATAATTTCCTTGGTTCAAATCCTGGCTCTACCACAAAATAGCGATGGAACCTTACAAAAGTAACTAACATCTCTGTGCTTCAGTTTTTGCATCTGCAAAATGGTAATGATATTGCATAGTGCTCTGCTATTAAATAACTGAGATGCAGATACAAGGGCTCCTGGGTGGGCAATAATTGTTCCATGAACTTGTCAATGTCCTCTAGCCAAAGACCACCAGGGGCACAACTGCCATTCTAGAAAGCTGTTTTCCTGACTCACTGCAAGGAGAAAGGTACACCATGGAGAAGCATGGAGTGTTTCAGTAAGAGGACATTAGGAATAAATTACTACAAGATTAGGACTTGTTTTAGGTAATTTGGAGAGCATTCTTAAAGTGGGAATCCTCCCTGCCCTGGATGCTGTCTGGTAATTCTCTGATTGAGTATCTTAATAATTTTTATTTAGGCACTGAGAGGAGTGAAATTGAGCTAAAGCTGCAGTTGGTAAAGCAGTCAGTCACTCATTATTAGCCAGGGAAGGTGATATTTGCTCATTTTTTGTTTTGGATTATTTCTTATTTGTGCATTCAGTGGTCATTTATATTTTACTTGCACCACCACAGTCACAAAGTGGTCTTATGTGAAGTTGGTATTCTCTAAACATGTTTATATTCAACAGGATCTCACAGATTCACTGTGAGTGCCAGGCCAACTCCCAGCTTGTAAAAGGGGCTATGTTCCTCTTTCTCAAACTAGGTAAGAATGCTCAAAGGGCAGGGCTGGTCAGGAAAATAGCAACTATTATTGTTATTATTGACATATAGTGACAGCTTTATGATTTATAAAGTCCTTATACAGTCATTGTCTATCTTGAGCCACTCAGAACAATCCTAAAAGGCTAGCAGGCCATAGGCACCACACTGAACACATTCAGTGGCCCCACTGATAATGTACTCTATGTGAATGGCACCCCCAGTGTGAACAGTGTCCCCTGGAGTTATTGAACAAGGCTACCATGGCAGGGCAGACATTGCCATTCCTTTCAACATTCGAGAAAATTGAGTCAAAGATGTTTCCTGAGTGTCCCTTGTTTCCCAATAAAACTTCAAGTGCTTTCTGTCAACTTTGCAGTCCTGCTTCAGTCATAGTTTTCACACTAGGCTGCTTCTTATGACCTGGACCTACATGGGCTATTCTGCCTTCCACAATTTTGTCTCTGCTTGCCCAAAACAGGATGCTACAAAGGGTAATGAACTTATAACCTCTTTCACATGGCCACTTCCTAAAGCGCAAAAAAAAAAAGTATAAGTCTGTGTATTGCCTTAAAAAGTTAATATACTTCAATATATTTTGCTCAAAATATTCTGCTAAATTCAGGGCTGAAAGTTTTAAATGCAGGCTGAACTACTAGTAACATATCTTTCCACACCCTTGGAAATCTACCAAGTAAAATATTAAAGAAAAATGGAATTTTCCATGAAATCACTATAAATAATCAATTTTTTCCAGCACTGTCTTGTGTATCTGGGAAATTCCCTCTTGCTACTAAATTTCTTTCCTGGGACATTATATAAAGTGAAACTTAAAATGGAATAATGCACTTATAATAGCAGGCAGTTCCCAGAAAGCATATGGGCTTTGATTCAAACAGATTGGTTCAGGAATCCTATCTCTATAATTTACAAACTCTGTGACTGTGGGCAATTTACTTTGCCTCTCTTTCATTAAATTACCATGCATGCTTCTCTCCTCTAAGATCTGAGACTGCCCTAACTTCCCTATCAGAGCACACTTGACTGTAATTGTACGTTCAGGTTTCTCTCTCCCTTAGAACACTAAAAGCAGGGGCCATGTGTATTTTGTCATCCTTGTATTTCCAGCATCCAGCATTATTTCCCATAAAAATATTTGTTAAATTTATTTATTGCCTTATGGAAGGTAGACTGGAGATCTGAAGAATCAAGACTTACTTTTCATTTTCATAATTCTTGAATATTTTACCATGCCAATTTGGTACATGTATTTCTTTTTAATTAAAAGTCATATTTATATAAAAAGAAGAAAAAGAAAATGTTCCTTATACATATATATTTGGTAATAAAATAGTAGGCAGTCAAAACTCAAAACTGTCCACTTTTCTTTTTTTAAGCATGGGACCAAAGTAGATGATTTTTAAGGCAAGTTGTTTTCTCCATTTTCGTCTACACAAAAAACCACATGTATAATTTGAGGACTAAAGTGTAATGTCATTTGAATGTAATTTTTCTTTTTTTATGAAAAAGTGGTAGTCCAGCCAGGTATATCTTAGATCCAGAACATTCCAGTTTGAGGTTAGATGGAGGAGGACAGCAAAAGTAAAAATTCTTTGGGCCTTTTGCCTACCTCTCTAGTCATCTCATCAGAACTTCGAAAATATACTATAGTTTTCTTCCTGTTGCCACTATTATCTGTGTGCATAGATCTATCTGAGCACTCACCTCATGAAACAAGAGGCCTGGAAGTTAAGGCATTATATTGCTAACCCTGAGTCCCTTGGCCTAATGCTATCAAATATTACGAAAATTCCTTCCCCACTCAATCCAATCTGAACTTTCAGCAAGCAAGTTTCCCTGCATGAAATACTTCCAAAGACTTTAGCTCTAATCATCACACCCTGAATGACCACAAAATATCCTTCAACTTTCCCAAAAGACTTCCATATCTGAGCTACAAAGATTTGAGTCAGAATTTATATACCAACTGCACATTTTCTACCAGATTATACTCTATATTTCCCATTTTAAAGGTTTGACAATGTGATAGGTTTCAATAAACAAATAAAATGAGAATTTGCCCAGGCTATAATCTAAAGGGTAAAGGGAAAATTTCCTGAAACTTTATAATCTAAATGAAAATATTTTCTAGATACATATTAATTTATCTGGTTAATTAATGAAAAGAGATTTCTAGTAGCTACCTCTAGATTCTAAACATTTTTGTATGGGTCTACATTTTTTAAATATATTTTATTGATTATGCTATTACAGTTATCCCATTTCATTCATATCCCCCTTTCATTCCCCTCCATCCTGCACACCCTCTCCCACCCACATTCCTCCCCTTTAGTTCATGTCCATGTGTCATAGGTTCTTTAGCTTCTAAATTTCCCTTACTATTCTTGTCCTCCCCCTGTCTATTTTCTACCTACCATCTTTGCTACTTATTCTCTGTACCTTTTCCCCCTCTCTCCTCCTCCCATTCCCCTGTTGCTAATCCTCCATGTGATCTCCATTTCTGTGGTTCTGTTCCTGTTCTAGTTGATTGCTTAGTTAGTTTTTGGTTTTGTTTTAGGTGTGGTTGTAATAATTGTGAGTTTGCTGTCATTTTACTATACATGTTTTTTATTTTCTTTTTCTTAGATAAGTCCCTTTAACATTTCATAAAATAAGGGCTTGGTGATGATGAACTCCTTTAACTTGATCTTATCTGAGAAGCACTTTATCTGCCCTTCCATTCTAAATGAAAGCTTTGCTGGATAGAGCAATCTGGGATGTAGGTCCTTGCCTTTCATGACTTGGAATACTTCTTTCCAGCCCCTTCTTGCCTGAAAGGTCTCTTTTGAGAAATCAGCTGACAGTCTGATGGGGATTCCTTTGTAGATGACTGTCTCCTTATCTCTTGCTGCTTCTAGAATTCTCTCCTTCATTTTAATCTTGGCTAATGTAATTATGATGTGTCTTGGTGTGTTCTTCCTTGGGTCCAACTTCCTTGAGTCCCAACTTTGGGACTCTCTGAGCTTCCTGGACTTCCTGGAAGTCTATTTCCCTTGCCAGATTGGGGGATTTCTCCTTTATTATTTGTTCAAATAACTTTTCCACTTGTTGCTCTTCCTCTTCCCTTTCTGGTACCCCTATAATTCAGATGTTGGAACATTTCAAGATGTCCTGGAGGTTCATAATCCTCTGCTCATTTTTTTGAATTCTTACTTCTCCATTTTTTTCTGTTCAGTTGTTTCTTTTTCCTTCTGGTCCATTCCATTGATTTGAGTCCCAGTTTCCTTCCCATCACTATTGGTTCCCTGCGCATTTTCCTTCATTTCTCTTAGCATGGCCTTCATTTTTTTCATCTAATCGCAACCAAATTCAACCAATTCTGTGAGTTTCCTGATTACCAGTGCTTTGAACTGTGCATCTGATAAGTTGACTATCTCTTGGTTGCTTAGTTGTATTTGCTATGGAGCTTTGATCTGCTCTTCCATTCGGGCCTTTTTTTTTTTTTTTTTTTTTTTTTTTTTTTTTTTTTTTTTTTTTTTTTTTTTTTTTTTTTTTTTTTTTTTTTTTTTTTTTTTTTTTTTTTTTTTTTTTTTTTTTTTTTTTTTTTTTTTTTTTTTTTTTTTTGTTCTAGTCGCACCTTTTACGTAGTTAGGCAGAGCCTTAGGTGTTCACCAGGATGGGGCAACCCAGTCTCTGGGTTGTGACATTGTATATGGGGGCAGGGTCCGAGAGGGAACAATGGCGCTTGCTCCTCTCTCAGTCAGATTTCAGTCCCTTTCGCCGCTTCCCCCAAGCTAACTGGGCCTTTCTGGTGCTAATTCCTGTGTTGGTGGGCTTGTGCACATTCTAGGACCCTATGGGTGTCTCAAAAGAACTCTCCTGTGAGGCTAGGATTCTCTCCCTGTGCCTCAACTCCCACAGGTGTTTTCAATCAGTGTCCCAAGGCTCTATGTCCTGGCACTGGGACCCTGGGTTTCATGGTCAGTCTCATTGCCCAATTTTGCCTGGTTTCCCCCGGACAGCCAGGCACCTTGTGCACAGTGCCTCACTTCACAGTCTCCACCTCACTGGGTCTGCCAGATGCCAGAGTGCCCAGGGTCTGCCTGTTGTGGTCTAGTGCCCGGGATGCCTTACGTGCCCAGGAAGCCTTATGCACCCAATGCCACTGCTTTTTGTGCCAAGACCCCTCTCCACCCGACTGCCCAATTCCACCCTTCCTACCAGTCTGGATGAATGTGTATGTTTTAACTCCTTGGTTGTCCAACTTCTATGCAATTCAGTTTCTGTCAGATCTGGTTGTTATCTTGTTTCTAAATTGTTGCTGACCTTATTTTGCTTGTGCAAGGAGGCACAGTATGTCTATCTATGCCTCCATCTTGGCCAGAAGTCCTGGTCTACATTTTTATTGAGTTGAAAACACAGAAGGGAAAAAAAGTAGCATCTACTGGGGGCATGCCATCTACTAAACATCATAAATACATTATCTTATTTCATATTTTACAGTATTAGAGCAATACTTTTACAGAAGGAGAAAACAAAGCTCAAAGAGGTTAAGCAGGCTGCTTAAAGATATACAGATCATAGATGATAAAGTAGATAACTGAAGTCAGATCTGTACTCTTCCAAATATGATGCTTACTGGAAAAGAGAGCCAATATAGCAAAATACAGATGTAAGACATTCATGAAAGGCTAGAAAAATGCACTTATATAAATGTGAAATACAACAATATGATTAAGTTCAATAATTGAACTAGGTCTACAGGTGAAATACTAGTACACACTTACTAGAGAACTAAATAATGGCAATACTAAATTCTGATTAGGATTCAGAGAGATAGAGACTCTCATATATTGGTGTTTAGAATGTAAAATGACACAGTCATTTTGGAAAATAGTGTGGCAGTCTCTTAAAATGCTAAACATGCCCTTACCATTTGACCCAGCAATTACACTCCTGGGCATTTATCTCAGAGAAATGAAAATGTATGTTCTCACAAAAACCTATAAACAATTGTTCATAGAGACTTTATCAGTAATAGCTAAAACCTGAAAACAATTAAAATATCCTTCAATCGGTGAACAGTTAAACAGCCTTGGTGTACCCATACCCTAGAATACTATTCAGCAATAAAAAAGAATCAACTATTGATACAAGGAAGAACCTGGGTAGATCTCAAGGACATTCTGCTGAGTGAACAAAGCCAACCTCAAAAAAATCACATACCTTCAATAATGTAACATTCTTGAACTGACAAAATTACAGAAATGGAAAACAGGCCAAGGTTCAGGGATTGGGGGGAGGATTAGGTAAGTGGGAATGACTGTTAAGGGGTGAGATGAGGTAAATCTCTGTGGTGACAGACTAGTTTCATATCTTGACTGAATTTCAAGAATCTATAGTTGTGACAAAATGAAACAATGCAAGATACACACATTGGATGAATGCAAGATTGCTGGTTTTGATATTGTACTATGATTATATACAATGTAACCATTGGAGAAACTAAGTAAAGGATACATGAGACCCCTCTATGTCATCTTTGTGACTTCCTGATATTATCTATTATTATCTCCAAATGAAAAAATTCTTTAAATTGTACCTTGAGTGTTTTAGTTTTCTGGGGCTGCCATAACAAAGAACCACAAACTTGGTAGCTCAAGCCACAGAAGTGTATTATCTACCATTTCTGGAGGCTAGACGTTCAAAATCAAAATGTTAACAGAGTTGGTTCCTTCACAGGGTGGTGAGAGAGAACCTCTTCCATTCCTCTGTCCTAGGTCTGGTAGCCTCAGGCATTCCTTGGCTTGTAGATGGTTTCTCTCCATCTTCACAATATCATCCCTTTACGCATGTCTGCCTCTATGTCCAAATTTTTCTTTCTTATAAGGATACCAGTCATATTGGATTGGTGATCCTAATGATCTCATCTTAACTTGACCAGTTGCAAAGACCCTGTTTCCAAGTATGGTCACATTCATAGGCACTAGGGGTTAGAACTTCAACCTCTTGAGGGGAGGGTACACAATTGAACCCATAATACTGGGTCTAAAAGAACTGACTGCATAAATACATGAGAGAAAATTTCATTTAAGGGCAGTTTACATTTAAAAAGAATGAAAGGAGGAGGGAGGGAGGGAGGGAGGGAGGGAAACAAGCCCTGACCACTGTAGCTCCATTGGTCCAGCATCATCCTACAAAGCAAAAGGTCACCAGTTGGATTCCTAGTCAGGGCACATGCCTGGGTTATGAGTCTATAGCCTAGTCGCGGCACCTATGATCAGAGTTTCTATCTCACATAGAGGTTATCTCTCCCTCTCTTTCTCCCACCCTTCCCCCTCTCTAAAAATAAATATGTATTTTTCTTAAAAAAGAAACAAGCTAACAAACAAAAATCTCTAGTTTTAGTTGATCACAGCTCAACCTAAATTAATAGTTTAACAAAACTGCAGTGTAGTGGAGACTTGGGAAGAGTAACCTGGTACCCACAGGTGGTAGTGGCAGAGGGTTAATTAAGCAACTGGTTAGATTCCCCTGAGAGGAGCGGGGTCTAAACCTTAAGCTGGGATCTCCAGACTAGAGCACCACAAACTGAAACATACACGGATAAGAACCAGCAGAATTGTGCTCCCCCACAAATGTCAGCTGGAGACACAAAGAGCCATTTAAAGGGCCAACACACATCTTTTCATTTGTAACAACTTACCCTAGGGTCCAGCAAAGATGAGAGCACAGTGGGCTAGAGACACATTAGGATGACTGGGGACAGAAGCTTTGGTGACAGAACTGAGAGAGTAGTTGCTAGAACCCCAGTGCTAAGTCATCCCCCATACAGCAACAGCCATCCTGCTAAGGCAGACCACTCCCCTCTGAGCAGCAGCAGCTTGAAGGACAACAATAGCCCAGATACCAGGAGGGATTCTCTCTGCCCTATAGTGCTAAAATCTGACTGCTGAATGCAGAGTGACTAAATTAACAACTGAAGGAGACAGTCACAGACAGTAGATCTCTGAAAATCTGGAACTGGCTGCCTAAGGTCAGATGGGGTCAATATCTGATATCACCAGAGGCAGATCCAGAAAGAAATATCAGTGGTAAATACTACAGGCTACCAAGATGAAATACACTGTGGTCTTCTCCATGATTTGTAATATTTTCTTTCCTATATACTTTTTAAACATTTGTTTCTTATCCATCAAGTTTATGCATATTAAGTCACTAGATTTTATATTTATTTATCTCCTTTCTTATAATAGTCTTAATCTCCTTACACCTTTAATACTGGTTCATTTGATGTTGATAGTGGGATTATTGGGTGGGACTTATTTTTAAGGATGTGTTTGTTTGTTTTTTCTGGGATTGTGGTTTTGTCCTGGCAGCATATGCACAATAGCATATAAGAAGTAGTGGGCAGAATGACCCTCAGTCAACTAGCTGGAGGGAAGGACCCACCAAAGAATAACCCAACAACAATCAAAACCCAAAGACCCAAGATGAACAACATAAAGACCATCCCAAGAGCATCAAGTTCAGGAGATGAAGGAGACTGCACCACTGAATCTCGTAGGTCTCCACCATAGAAGTTCATAACACAAACTCAGGGAGTCAAAACAGATCAATTTAAGAAGCAAGCAAACAAGAAGAGTCTCACAAATATTGGGAAGACAAAGAAACAACCCCCAACTGAAAGGAAAGGAGGAATCCTCAGAAAGAATACTAAATGAAATGGAGGCAAATCAACTACCAGATATTGAGTTCAAAGTAATGGTTATAAGGAAGCTCAAAGGGCTCACTGAGAATCACCAAAGGCTACAGGGAAGCTATGAGGAACTTACTCCAAACTATATCAGCATGAAACATGACACAGAAACTATGAACAAGAGCTAAGAGAAAATGAAGAATACACTTTCTAAATACATTTTCTGTTCTTCTTGTGAAGAACACAAAGAAGGAATCGAAAGCAGGCTAGATGAAGCAGAGGACTGAATTAGCAAGCTGGAAGATAAGGAAGAAAACTCCCAGAAAGAAAAGAAAAAAAAACTAAACAAGAATGAAGAAGGATTAAGGGAAATTCAGGACAACATGAAACATAATAATATCCATATAATAGGGATGCCAGAAGAAGAAAAAGAGGAGCAAGGGATAGAAAACCTATTTGAAAAAGTAATAATGGAAACCTTCCCTAATTTGATGAGAGAAGTCAGGAAGTAGAGAGGGTCCCAATCAAGATGACCCCAAAGAGGCCCACTACAAAACACATAATTACAATGGCAAAACTCAAAGACAAAAAGAGACTCTTACAGGCAGCAAGGTAAAAAGGGGAAGTAACATATTAGGGAGCCCCAGTAAGGCTAGCAGCTGACTTCAGAATAGAAACACTACAAGCCAGAAGGGAATGGCAAGAAATACATATATATATATTGCCATATTAAAAAAAATGGCTTTTTTTATTTGGCTTCTTTATCCTGGCAGCATATGCACAATAGCATATAAGAAGTAGTGGGCAGAATGACCCTCAGTCAACTAGCTGGAGGGAAGGACCCACCAAAGAATAACCCAACAACAATCAAAACCCAAAGACCCAAGATGAGTCCCAGGCTTCTTTATTTAGGATCAAAGTGATAAATGATGTGGGGATTAAAGTCAAGAGCATCTATGAACTTCACCTTCCCTCCAACCAGTTCCCCAAACTCCCTGCCCCCCACACCCTTTGTGTTCCTAATTCCGTAGTGAAGAAAGAACTTAATCCCAAAACCGTGGAACAATTCTCAGGGTTCTTTCCCTCGCTCTCCCTCCTGTCGTAGGAATGCGGGCACCTCAGTTTGAATGCATGGGAGAGCCCAGAGCAGTGACAGACACAGAGGGAAAGGCCTCACCCTCAGGGAAAGGGACTGAGGAGTACAGTGTAGTGAAGTGAGGGCCCACATAGCCTGGGGTACCGAAATGGGGCCCTGGTGCCAGAGGAAAGGATATGGGTCCCCCTGAGAAAGGAGGCCCAGAAGCCTCAAAATCCTCTCGTTGGGAATAGTCACTGCTTGATCGTTTGCCCTTCTGGCGACGGTTGCAGAACCACACTCGGACCACATCCTTCTCCAGCCCAAGTTGCTGGGCGATGTGGCTGATCAGCTGCAGGGTAGGCTTCGGGCACTGCAGGAACATGTTCTTCAGGTTGCCCCTCACTTGGTTCTCGATACTTGTTCGCTTTCTCTACTGGGCCTGCACAAGGGTCTCTGCTTTGCATATCTCCTGCAGATTCTCATTGTTATCAGCTTCCTCCACCCACTTCTACAGCAGGGGCCGCAGCTTACATGTGTTCTTCAAACTGAGCTGCAGGGCCTGAAAGCGGCAGATGGTTGTTTGGCTGAACACCTTCCCAAAGAGAACGCCCAGAGTGAGCCCCACATAGGCCTGGGTATATCCCAGGGTGATCCTCTTCTGCTTCAGGAGCTTGGCAAATTGCTCAAGGTCTTTCTGCAGAGCTCTCATGTCCTCACTCGCCTCCTCCTTGGGGGTTGGCTCCAGCTTCTCTTTGTCCAGCTTCACGACCCCAGGCGGGGCAGTGCAGGGCTCAGAGGAAGCCCCCTCAGAGTTGCTCTCCACCCCAGCTCCCGCCTCGACCTCGGGCTGGGGGTTCTCCAGGCCTCCTTGGGGCGCCAGCCCCACTCCAGCCTGAGGTTCACAGTAGGCCATCCCCCCACAGAACTCATATGGCATGGGGCATGGGGGAACCCCCCACATCTCTGCCCCAGGGCCAAGCCCCGGCCCAATTCCCAACCCGCCAGGAGGTCCCTGGAAGCTCAGCCAGGTCCGAGGGTCAACCCAGCCTGGCTCCCACCCTCCTGGCCCATCACCTCCACCACCCGTGGGGGTGAGAAGGCAAAGTCGGAAGCCAGGTGTCCCGCCATGGTAATGAAAAGCAAAGGCCTGCAACCAAGACTATTCTACCCAAAAAAGCTCTCAATTAAAAAGGAAGGCAAAATAATGAGTTTCTCAGACAAAAGAAGGCTAAAAGAATATACCTCGACCAAAGCAGTACTACAACATAAGCTAAAGGAACTGCTTTACGGAGAGGAAAAAAAAAAGAGTGAGAGAGAGAAACACAGGTCCAAAGGAGTAAAATGTCAATGAATAAGTGTCTATCAAAAATAACCTTGAATGTAAATGGATTAAATGCTCCAGTCAAAAGACATAGGGTGCCTGAATGGATAAGGAAATATGACCCCCACATATGCTGCCTAGAAGAGACCCACCTCAGAACAAAAGACCTATATAGACTAAAAATGAAGAGTTGGGAAAAATATTCCAAGCAAATGGACAGGAAAAAAAAAAAAAAGCTGGGGTAGCAATACTTATATCACACAAAATAGACTTCAAAAAAAAGGCCATGAAAAGAAACCCAGAAGGACACTTCAATACTCAAGGGAAGAAAACTCAAGGGAAGAATCCACCAAGAAGACATAAACATCATAAACATATACACACCCAAAATAAGAGCAACCAAACATATAAGGAAAATCTTGGAGGACTTCAAGAAAGATATTGACAGCAACACACTCACACAGGGGATTTTAACAACCCAGTGTCAAAAACGGATAGATCTTCCAAACAAAATATTAATGAGGATATTGTGGCATTGAACAATGCCCTAGATGAAATGGACTTAACTGATATATATAGAACCTTTCATACCAAAGAAGCAAAATACACATTCTTTTCAAATGCACATGAAACATTTTCAAAGATAGACCACATGATAGGGAAATTCAAGAACAAATTCAAGAATATTGAAATCACATCAAGCATTTTCTTGGACCACAGGATCTGAAACTAAAAACCAACCTCAAGGAAAACACTCAAAAACACTCAAATTCATGGATATTGAACAGCATGCTATTAAACAATGAATGGGTCAAGAATGAGATCAAGGGAGAAATCAAAAAGCTTCTGGAAACAAATGTAAATGAACACATAAGAACAGTCCAAAATTTCTGGGACACAGCAAAGGCAGTCCTGAGAGGGAAGTTCATAGTGACACAGGCCTACCTAAAAAAGATAGAAACATTTCAAATAAACAACATAACCCTACATCTACAAGAACTGGAGGAACAATGACAAAAAAGCCCGGAGCAAGCAGAAGAAAGGAAATACCAAGATCAAAGTAGTAGCAAATGACATAGAGACTAAAAGAACAATTCAAAGGATCAATATATCCAGGAACAGGTTCTTTGAAAAGATAAACAAAATTGGCAAGCCTTTAACCAGACACATCAAGAAAAAAAAGGAGAGGACCCTAATAAACAAAATCAGAAATGAGTCCTGGCTGTTGTAGCTGAGTGGGTTGAGTATAGGCCTGTGAACAAAAGGGTCGCTGGTTCGATTCACAGTCAGGGTGTTTGCCTGGGTTGCAGGCCATATATCCCCAGTAGGAGGTGTGCAACAGGCAACCAACATTGATGTTTCTCTCCCTCTTACTCTCTCCCTTCCCCGCTGTCTAAAAATAAATAACATCTTTATGAGACTGATGCGCTACCTACTGCGCTAAAGAGGCACCTAAAATAAATAACATCTTTAAAAAGAAAAGGAAATACCAATATCTTTTTTAAAAAAGAAATGAAAGAGGAGAAATTACAATGGACACCATGCAAATACAGAGGATTGTAATAAATTACTATGAAGAACTATAATCCAAAAAATTTGAAAACATAGTTGAAGTGAACACATTTCTAGAAAAATATAATCTTCCTAAACTGAATCAAGAAACAGAAAGCCAAAACAGACTGAAAACAGCTGGTGAAATTCCAGGTGTAATAAACAAATATCCTTGCACACAAAAAAGCCCTAGACCAAATGATTTCACAGAAGAACTTTACCAAAACATTTAAGGAAGAGCTAACCCCTATCCTTCTCAGACTAGTCCAACAAATACAAGAAAAGAGAAAACTACCAAACTCTTTTTAGGAGGCCAGCATCATCCTAATCCCAAAACCAGACAAAGATACAACAAAGCAAGAAATCTACAGAGCAATATCACTGATGAACATAGATGCTAAAATCCTCAACAAAACATTGGCAAACTGCACCCAACAATACATTACATAGATCATTCACCATAATCAAGTGGGAGTCATCGCAGGGATGCAAGGATGGTGCAATATTCACAAATCAATAAATATAATAAAGAAAAGACAAAAATCACATGATCGTATCAACAAATGAGGAAAAAGCTTTTGATACAGTACAGCACCCATTTGTGGTAAAAACACTCAGCAAAGTTGGAACAGAGGGAGATACTTCAACATAATAAAGGCCACATACAAGAAAGCTACAGCCAACATCATACTCAGTGGGGAAAACTAAAACCTTTCCCTCTAAGATCAGGCACAAGACAATGGTGTCCACTTTCACCACTTCTATTCAAAAAGATATTGGAAGATCTAGTCACAGCGATCAGACAAGAAAAAAACACAAAAGGCATCCAAATTGGAAAGGAATGACAAAAACTGTCATTGTTTGCAAATGACATGATAGCATAAACAGAAAATCCTATAGACTCCACTAAAAAACTACTCAACCTAATAAGTGAATTTGGCAAAAGAGCAGGATACACAGTCAATATTCAGAAATCAAAGGCATTTTTGTACACCAACAATGAAATATCAGAAACAGAAATCAGGAGAAAAATCTCATTTGATATAGCAACAAGAAAAATAAAGTATCAAAGAATAAACCTAACCAAGGAGGTAAAAGAGCTGTACTCAGAAAACTCCACAACAATGAACAAAGTAATTAAGGAAGACACAAATAAATGGAAGCCATTACCATGTTCATGGATTGGAAGAATTAACATCATCAAAACGTTGATACTACCCAAAGCAATTTATAGGTCAATGCAATCCTGATTAAAATACCAATGACATATTCCACAGATATAAAACAAAAATTTCAAAACTTTATGTGGAACCATAAACGAACCCAAAGAGCCTCAGCAATTTTGAGAAAGAAGAACATAATAGGAGGGATCACAATACCTGATATAAAACTGTATTACAAGGCCACTGTAATCAAAACAGTATAATACTGGCATAAGAACATACACATAGAACAATGGAACAGAATAGAGAGCCCAGAAATAAACACAAGTCTCCATAGTTGATTAATATTTGACAAAGGGGGCAGAAGCATAAAATGGAGTAAAAGAAGCCTCTTCAACAAATGGTGTTGGGAGATTTGAACAGCTACATGCAAAAAGAAAAAAAAAAAAGAAACTCAAGCACCAACATATACCACACACCAAAATAAACTCAAGATGGATAAAAGACTTAAATATAAGTTGTGATACCACCAAAGTCCTAGAGGAGAACATAGGCAGGGAAATCTCAGATACTCCATGCAGCAATATTTTCACTGATATGTCCCCTAGAGCAAGAGACATAAAAGAAAAAATAAACAAATGGGACTTCATCAAGCTAAAAAGCTTCTGCACGGATAAAGAAAACATCAGCAAAATGAAAAGGGGGCCAAATTTATGGAAAAATATGTTTACGAGCGATACCTCAGACAAGAGTTTGATATCCAAAATATATAAAGAACTCACAGGACTCCACACCAGGAAAACAATCAATCCAATTAAAACATGGGCAAAGGACCTGAACAGAGACTTCTTCAAGGAGGACATACAGAGGGCCCAGAGGCATATGAAAAGATGTTCAGCATCACTAGCCATCAGAGAGAGGCAAATTAAAACCACAATGAGATAACACTTCACAAAGGTCAGAATGGCCATCATAAACAAAGCAACAAACAAGTGCTGGCAAGGTTGTGGAGAAAAGGGAACTCTAGTACACTGTTGGTGGGAATGCAGACTGGTGCAGCCATTGTGGAAAACAGTATGAAATTCCCTCAAGAAATTAAAAATGGAACTGCCTTTTGACCTGGCAATTCCTCTGCTGGGATTATACCCTAAGAATCCTGAAACACCAATTCAAAAGATCCTATGCACTCCAGTGTACACAGAAGCAGAATGTATAATAGCCAAGTGTTGGAAGCAACCTAAGTGCCCATCAGTAAATGAGTGGATCAAAAAAATGTGATACATTTACACAATGGAATACACACAGCAGAAAGAATGAAGGAACTCCTACCCTTCACAACAGCACAGACAGGACTGCAGAGCATTATGCTAAGTAAAATAAGCCAGGCCGTAAAAGACAAATACCACACCAGTAAGTGGAATCTAATCAACAAAAAGAGTAAGCAAAATATATCCAAAGATATTGAAATAAAAAACAATCTGACAGTAACCAGTGGGGAGGGCAGAAGGGGATAACAAAGGAAGAAGGGGAAAGGTTGTCAAGGAACATGTATAAAGGACCCATGGACAAAACCGAAGGTGAGAAGGATTTAGAGTGGATTGGTGGATAGTGGTGGCAGGAAAATGGAGACAACTATACTTGAACGACAATTTAAAAAATCCTAAAAAATAATAAAAAATCACAAAAAAAATAAAAAATGCAAAAATAATAAATCAAATACAGAAAAAAATTTTAAAATCTGCTTAAAAAGTGAATACTGTCTTCCAGGCTAAAAGACAAAGATGCAACTTTAAATTGAAAAATGTTTGAGAAAAGTATTCTCCATCTTGATATTAATATTATCTTTTTTATATTAAAAGCTTGATTTAATATTATCTTTACTAATAGATCTAGTGCAAATATTTTTCTAATTGACATGTGGAGAATTTAGTTTATTTATCAGAAATATATTTATCAATCAATTTTAAAATGACATATTTAATCTAGAACTGAACATAATTAAGTGAGAAACATTGTTGTGCTCATTAACCACAAAAATGTGTATTTCTCTGACTCGTCATAACAATAAACTCCATGTTATCAAGCATACCAAGTATTTTTAAGATTGCTTTTTGGGGAAAAGACACCACATATACCCCAAATATTTGTTTTGCCATGCAAAACATTCATTATTGTGTAATTATAGAGACTTCTCCAGAATTTGTTTTTAAAACTTAATACATGCTTTTCAACTAAAAATTTAAAAAAACTAGAATATGACATATTTTAAATTCTTGGACTTCTACTTTTTATGTGGTTCATTTTTCAATTTTCCTGTCTTGTTTCTATTTAAAGAGATAAGAGATTCCAAGCTATTATTTCCTAAAATAGCACATGAGAAAACAAATCTTAATGATTTTAGAGGATTTGTAACTGGTGAATTAATTTTAGCTTGATTTGCATAATTACTTTTTTTCTCATTTAGTTGATGTACTTCAGCATAAGTATTCCTTAAGCTTTTTGTTGTCAACCAATTAATTATGGGAATTAATTAAAATATATATGATTAATAACATATTTTATAAATAAAATATTTATTAGTTTTTAAAGAGAGGGGAAGGGAAGAAGAAAGAGAGGGAGAGAAACATCAATGTGTGATTGCCTCCTGCAGGCCCTCTACTGAGGACCTGGCCTCCAACCCAGTCATGTTCCCTGACTGGGAATCAAACCAGCAACCCTTTGGTTCGCAGACCCGCGCTCAATCTCCTGAGCCACACCAGCCAGGGCTATATTTTTAAAAACTGTATAATGGTGAAAATTATTATGAAAGGTAAAGATCTGAGGTTGTGGTAGATAAATTGAAGACAGTTCTTCCATCCTTCCATTTCCCCTCACATTATCCAGGTCCTATTTTTTGGATATCAAGTCTTTCTCTTTCTTGACTTATTTCCATGTTTGTTGGAGCACATCCTCTACCAGCGTTCTTTTTCTAAAAAGGTGGATGGGTAGAAAGTAAATATTTGCTGTAGGAGACTGTTCTGCGTGGCGTGGGCCCAGCTCCCACTCGGAGATGCACAGGTCCCACGCCCACGGATAGGTTCTCCCATGGGGAATCAGGCCTGTAATGTGCCTAGGCCACTTTGAGTCTTGCTCTTGCTAAAAATCTCTCTCACCCTGAATTGAGGACATTTACTGCAAAGTAACTTCTTAAAATCCATGCTTAAACTTCCAAGGATAAGTGTAATCGGTTCAACCACTTTTGCCTTTTCACTTACAAACATTGGTTCCTTTGTTTTCTGTAAAAGGTAACCACCTAAAGCGAACCTGTGCATAGTAAATGAGGACCATCATGTAAAGTGCCGAGAAACCCAATTAAGGCCAGTCACAGCAAGGGCCAAGGCTTTTGCTCCCTTTGAAAGAAAAGCCATGCTGTCCCTTTTCCTCCACCAGACTCAGTAGTCCATGTGAGACTACCTAGGCATCCATAATGAGGCAGACACTGCGGGCCTGTGTCTGCATCAATTTGCCTTCTTGTGTATGTGAAAATGTTTTTGTTTTGCCCTTGTAATTGATGGTTGGTTTGAGTGACTACAGACTTCTAGGTTACAGTTACTCTCTTCCAGAATTTTAAAGATATTTCACTCCACTGTGCTTTAGCATAAAAGTGTTAATGCTAAGAAATCCAGTGGCCTTCCAATTCCCATCTGAAAACTTTTGAAATCTTCTGTATTCCTAGTGTCCTGAGCTTTCTAATGACAAGCCTCACATGGTTCCTCTCAGTGTGGAGACCCTTGTGCTTTTCAGGCCAGGAAAAGTGCTTCAATTATTTTGGGGTCATTTCCTTTCGCTTGTTTTCTGTTCTTCTGTTCTGGAAGTCTTTGTTACCTTATGAGGTGAATGAGTGAGTGAATGAATGAGTGCATGAATGAGTAAATAATGAAAGAGCATGTGAGAGAAAATGGATGAGAGAACAAGTGAGCGAATGAATGAATGCATAAATGCATGAGTAAGTGAAGGAATGAGTGAATAAGTGAATGAATCAATAAATGCGTGAGTGAGTAAATATAAGTTAGTGAATGAGTGAATGAATATATGAGCGAGTACATGAATGAGTGGGTGAATGAGAGTGTGTAAATGGGAGAGTGAGTGAATGAATGAGTGGGGGGTAAGTGGGAGAGTGAATGAGTGAGGGGGTGAGTGGGTGAATGAATGAGTGAATGCACGAATGAGTGAATAAGTGAAGAATAAATAAGTGACAGAGGGAATGATTGAGTTTGTACAACACTCTAGCCAAGAGTTCACTGAAGACAAAGCACGGAGTGTGACCCACGTGTTAAAGAGCCTCTCACTGAAAATGATGCGAGCTCTTAGGACGCAGCTGCCCTCGTACACCAAGGTCACAAGAATGTACCAGGGCGGCAACGGCCACTTTGCCTTCTGTCGCTGAGGCGCTGTAGGTCCGGGTCTTAGCTAGGTCGGCAGGCTGACAGCTTTGGAGCGTGTGTCAGAGACTAGCTGTCCTACCCGACTCCGTAACTCCGTGCCCGCAGCCTTACGTGGCTCACAACGCTACCTCAGGTGTGAGGCCCCGTCAGTGCGGGAGCCGACCTCGGGTCCGGTCAGGGAGCAGAGCTGAGGAGACTGTACCCAGGGCGAGCGGGCTGACAAATCGGCGGGCGGCCAACAGCGCGTCCCCAAACCCGGGCCAGGGGACCAAATGGGTGTCCAGCTTCTTCACCGCCCTCAGGAGTCGCGGAGTCAGGGTACTCAGGCCTTAACTGTTAGGTAAAGGGTGCTAGGAGGGGCCAACGAGCGGGGGCGGGGCCAGGTGGTGGTGGAAGTGGGAGGAGCCAACCGAGTGGGGTGGGGTTGGGGGTGGGAATGGGCGGGTAAGTCTGGGATGTGGGCAGGGTGAAGGGAGGAGCCAGAGGACGTGGGAGAGGGCACTTGGTTGGGGCGGAGCGGAGGGTAGGGGGCGTGGCGGGGGCGGGGTAAGAGGAGGAGCCGGCGGCTGCGGGCCGGGTGCAACGTAGAGTCGGCGGCTCCTCACTGCAGCCCGTGTAGAGTCGCTGGTCTCCTTCCTCATCGTACTTTGCTGGTCTCCGGGAAAGCATTGGGTGGCTCGCGACGTGGGCATGGGCGCCCTGGCGACTTAGTGCCATCCGGCAGCAGGGGTTCAGGCCGGCAGCAGGACGGTACAGAAACCAGAAGCGGGCAGCTGGGTGCGGCAGGGCAGCCCGGAATCATGAGCGTGGAGCCGATCTGCAGCACGCTGCCCGCAGTACCCTCACAGAAGCTGGCGGACCTGCGCTTCCTCAGCCGCGGCGCTTCCGGCACCGTGTCGTCCGCACGCCACGCGGACTGGCGCGTGCAGGTGGCTGTGAAGCACCTGCACATCCACACCCCTCTGCTAGACAGGTAGGTCCTTCCGCACCACCGCGAAGACTGCGACAGCCGGGAAGCCTGGCTCCCTCCGTGTGTCTGGTCCCCACGCACTGTCCCCGTGGCGGGCGTTTCCCTGGGTCCCCACCTTGCGTTCCCGGCCGCGCTACCCACTGCGCGTTGAGCATCCAGTGTGGCCGAACTGGGGGACCAGGCATCCACCACGAGGCGTCGTGGTGGTCCCTGTAGGCTCTGGATCTGGGACGCCTGGGCTTGGGGCCCATGTACTCTGTGGCTGAACGCTTAGTCAGTGAGGCTTATTCTCACAGGAGAGCCTGTCGCAGAGGAAATACTGTGCTTTCTGCTAACAGTGACCTGAATCAGAACTTATACAGGACCAGAAACTCGGACAGCCTGTCACATACATCCTGCACGACTCAGTAGGAGCTCTAGTTTCTGTTTCCAGGAAGCACTGCAACCACACACGGCCGGCCGTGACTCCCTTTGCTCTTCCTGTCCATTCTACTGAGCTCACATCCGATTCGTGGTGACCCGTGCCAAAGCCCTTCCTCGGCTTTGGCCCCTGCGTTTCGTAGCTGCTCTGGTATCAGGCCTGTCTGGCCCAGATCTCAGCAGACTGGCGACGCCCCTAAGGCTGTCCCTCCTCACGCACACCCCCAACCCTAAGCCTCATCAACGCAGGGTGTGGCCTCTTTACCCTGGGCCTTGAATTCTGCGCAGCAAGTGCTGGGCAAGTGTATGGACAGTACGCAGCCGTGGGGTGGCGGTGGAATCAACTCTGCAAATACACTGAAAGTCACTGCTGAGGGGCCTTTTCTAAAGCTAATTGACCCTCCATTGTGGATATTAATTCAAGTTTTGTGCCTTGTGGGGGCCAAGGAATGGAGAGGGAGTTCCCTTTGCTTACTCCTTAATAATTTTCATAATCTAAAATTATTCACTAAATGTAGGAAATTAACTCTGTCTTCAAAAAAAGCCATAAGACTAGTGAAATACTCCGGCATCTCTGCATCACATGCTTTTCTACCATTTGGTTCCTGGCATGTGAACATCAGCAGTATTTGCATAGACTGAGCACAGGGCTGAGCTGTGTGCTGTTGGTTCACAGGTTATTTCCTCACTTATAAAATGGGAATAATAAATGCATGGACTTCTTGGGCTCTGGTGTAGATAATGTTTGCTTTGTTCTTTGGGATAACCTGAAAGAAAAATAAGTTTATGTGATGCTTCTTGTTCTTATTTTAGCAATTGGTCAATCCTCCTCCATAACCTGATTTCAGTTCCTAAGTGGGCATTCCCCAACAATTTCCCAACTCCTTATGAGTATATGGTACTAACAGGTCGTTCAAACACCCTATAGATACCGTAAGTGTTTTTTTGTTTTGTTTTGTTTTTTGCTGATAATTTTTTGGTGATAAGTCTACAGAAGCTGTATTTTACATTTTTATTTTTTTATTGTTGTTCAATCACAGTCATCTCAATTCTACCCCAGTTGCTTTCCCTGTTCAACTGTCTGCTCCCAAAGACAATCCCACCATTGTCCTTGCCCATGGGTCCTTTTATACATGTTCCTTGACTTAACCCTTCCCATTCTTTCCCCCTCTAACCCCTGCCACCTCCTCTCTGGTCACTGTCAGTTTGTTCTTTATTTCAGTGTCTCTGTTTCTTTTTTGCTTGTTTACTTTGTTGATTAGGTTCTACATATAAGTGAGATCATATGGTATTTGTCTTTTACTGCTTGGCTTATTTCATTTATTATAATGCTCTCCAGTTCCATCCATGCTGTTGCAACAGATAGGAGTTCCTTCATTCTTTCTGCTGTGTAGTATTCCACATGTAAATGTACCACAAATTTTCGATCCACTCATTTATTGATGGGCACCTAGGCTGTTTCCAGCCCTTGGCTATTGTAAATAATGCTGCTATGAACATTGGGGTGTGTAGGTTCTTTTGAATTGGTGTTTTCGGATTCTTAGGGTATAATCCCAGTAGTGGAATTCCCAGGTCAAAAGGCAGTTCTATTTTTAGTTTTCTGAGGAAATTCCATACTGTTTTCCACAGTGGCTACACCAGTCTGCATTCCAACCAACAGTGTACTAAGGTTCCCTTCTCTCCACAGCCTTGCCAGCATTTGTTGTTTGTTGCTTTGTTTATAATGGCCATTCTCAACAGTGTGAAGTGGTATCTCATTGTGGTTTTAATTTGCCTCTCTCTGATAGCTAGTGATATTGAACATCCTTTCATCAACCTCTGGGCCCTCTGTATGTTTTCCTTGGAGAAGTGCCTATTCAGGTCCTTTGCCCATTTCTGTAAATGAATTGTCTGGTCTTCCTGGTATGGAGTCATGTGAGTTTTTTATGTATTTACAAGATCAAATCTTTGCAAATCAAAAATTTATATGGAACTATAAATGACCCTAAAGAGCTTCAGTAATTTTGAGAAAGAACAACAAAGTAGGAGGGATCACAGTACCAGTTATCAAACCATATTACAGACTACTACAATCAAAACAGTCAGGTACTGACTGTATAAGAACAGACACATAGACTGATGGAACAGAACAGAGCTCCCAGGAATAAACCCAAGTTTCTATGGTCAATTAATATTCAAGAAAGGGGGCATTAACATAAATTGGATTAAAAATAGCCTCTTCAATAAATGCTGTTGGGAGATCTGGACAGTTGCATGTGCAAAAAAATGAAACTAGACCACCAACTTACACCATACACCAAAATAAACTCAAGATGGATAAAAGACTTAAATGTAAATCATGACGCCATAAAAGTCCTCAAGGAGAACATAGGAAGGAAAATTTCAGATATCACATGGAGCAGTATTTTCACCTATATGTCCCCTAGGGCAAAGGATATTAAGGAAAAAATAAATAAAAGCAACTACATCAAATTAAAAAGCTTCTGCGCAGCTAAAGAAACCATCATTGAAATGAAAAGGAAACCAACCATTTGGGAAAACATTTGCCAGTGATACCTTCGACAAGGGTTTGATCTCCAAAACACATTTTTATTTTTAAATATATAAAAAACTGTTTTTAAACTGTTTTGGCTTTTTCTGTTTTTTCCCACTTGCTAAATCTTCCCAAAACCTTATTTGAAGAACTCGCTGTCTTCTCCGATCATGCACTAGAATGGAAAGAGCACAAGCTTTAGAGTCCCACAATTGCAATTCAAATCTGATTCCAACCTTGCCACTTATTATTGGCGTGACCATTAGAAAATTACAAACTGACTGGAGCCTGTGTCCTCAGGTATAAAGTGGGGTAATGAACCAAACTTTATGGGTTGATAGTAGAATGACAGGGTATATAGAATGGCTGACACATAATAGATCAAAATAGAAGGAAGAATGCCTCATACCCCTCCTACTGGGAGGAGGAAAGAGTGTAGTACCACTGAGAGTTTTCTAGCATGTCCATCTGTCTGTAGTTCTTTCTTAGAGTGCCCATCCTCTGCCTGCCTGGTAGTGTGCTACCCAGTAACTCTCTTGTTGACTTTCTCCAAACATTGGAGAAAGGACATCCATCCTTAAGGTGTAGTTGAAATCCCACCTCTCTGATGACTGTGGTGACACCCCAAGCCCAAAGTTTATTCTTTTCTTTGGGTTCCCACAGTTCTCTATTTATTCATTTAGTTAGTTTGGGGGAGAACTAATCACATTCTGCCTTATATTTTAAGTGTTGGTTTTTATTTTTGTTTTTCTTATTTTTTAACTTTATTAAAGAATAATTGACAAATACAATTATATACAGTCATGTACTACTTAATGACAGGCATACATTCTAACAACTGCATTGTTAGATGGTTTCGTCATTGTGCAAACATCATGAAGGCACTTGCAGAGACCTGGATGGTATAGCCTACTGCACACTGGGCTACATGGCATAGCTTATTATTCCTGGGCTACAAGCTGTATAGCATGTTACTGTACAAAATAACACAGGTTAAGGCATCATAATGGCTACAATGTCCCTAAGTCATAGAAATTTTTCAGCTCCATTACAATCTTACGGGTCCACCATTCTATATGGTCCATGGACTGCATATATGACTGCTATTTAAAGTGTGCTCCATGATCTTCTGGCCAAGATGGAGGTGTAGGTAGATACACTGTGCCTTCTCACACAACCAAAAGAAGGACAACAACAAATTTAAAAACAGAAAACAACCAGAACTGCTGGAAAATCAAACTGTGTGGAGTCCAACAACTAAGGGGTTAAAGAAGAAATATTCATTCAGACTGGTAGGAGGGCCAGAAATAGGCAGCCATTGCTATCTATGGACAGACAGCCTATGCAACTTCTTTATGCAGGTTATGCTCCAACTGACCCCCAGGCATACAGTCAGCCTGTCCAGGGGTATGGCCTGGTATTTATGATACCACCACTGCTATGGTCACTACCACCCAGGCCTCCTATGCAGCTCAGACTGCATATGGCACTCAGCCTGCTTACCCAGCCTACAGGCAAGAGCTGGCAGACATGGCACCTGCAAGACCACAGGATGGTAACAAACCGCTGAGATTAATCTGCCTCAACCTAGCACAGGGAGCTACAACCAGCCCAACCTGGAATTCGGACAGAGTAACTACAGTTATCCCCAGGTACCTGGGAGCTACCCAGTGCAGCCAGTCACAGCACTGCCATCCTATCCTCCTACCAGCTATTCCTCTACACAGCTGACTAGTTACGATCAGAGCAGTTACTCAGCAGAACACCTATGGGCAGCTGAGCAGCTATGGACAGCAGAGTAGCTATGGTCAACAAAGCAGCTATGGGCAGCAGCCACCCACTAGTTACCTACCCCCAAACTGGATCCTACAGCCAGGCTCCAAGTCAGTATAGCCAACAGAGCAGCAGCTATGGACAGCAGAGTTCATTCCGACAGGACCACCCCAGTAGCATGGGTGTTTGTGGGCAGGAGTCTAGAGGATTTTCTGGACCAGGAGAGAAGCGAAGCATGAGTGGCCTTGATAACCGGGTCAGGGGAAGAGGGGGATTTGATTGTGGAGGCCTGAGCAGAGGTGGGTGGGGAGGAGGTTGCACTGGAATGGGCAGTGCTGGAGAACGGGGTGGCTTCAATAAGCCTGGTGGGCCTCTGGATGAAGGACCAGATCTTGATCTAGGCCCATCTGTTGATCCAGATGAAGATTCTGACAGCAGTGCAATTTATGTACAGGGATTAAATGACAATGTGACTCTAGATGATCTGACAGACTTCTTCAAGCAGTGCGGAGTTGTTAAGATGAACAAGAGAACCGGGCAACCCACGATCCATATATACTTAGACAAGGAAATGGGAAAGCCCAAAGGTGATGCTACAGTGTGGTATGAAGATCCGTGAACTGCCAAAGCCGCCGTGGAGTGGTTTGATGGGAAAGATTTTCAAGGTAGCAAACAAAGTTTATCTTGCTCAGAAGAAGCCTCCAATGAACAGCTTTGAGGGGGGTGGGTTTGACACCCTGAGAGGGCAGGGGGATGCCCCCACTGCTCTGTGGAGGTCCAGGGGGCCCAGGAGGTCCTGGGGCTCCTATGGACCACATGGAGGCCATGGCAGAGACAGAGGAGGCTTTCCCACAAGAGGATCCTGGGATTTCCGAGGAAACTCATCTGGGGAAGGAAATGTCCGGCACCAAGTGGGAGACTGGCAGTGTCCCAATCCAGGGTGTGGAAACCAGAACTTTGCCTGGAGAACAGAATGCAGCCAGGGTAAGGCCCCGAAGGCTGAAGGCTTCCTCCCAACACCCTTTCCACCTCTGAGTGATGACCGTGACAGAGGTGCCTCTGGTAACATGCAGGGACCATGGTGGTCCTTGTGGCATGTTCAGAGGTGGCCATTGGTGGAGAAAGAGGTGGCTTCCATGGTGGCTGGTTATTGGACTGAGGTAGCTGTGATGGATGAAGACGAGGTGACCCTGGAGGTCCTCCTGGACCTTTGATGGAACAGATGGGAGGAAGAAGAGGAAGGTGGGGAGGCCCTGGAAAAATGGATAAAGGTGAACACCATCAGGAGCGAAGAGGCCAACCCTACTAGATGCAAAGATGCCACAGAGCTGCATTGACTACGAGATTTTTATTTTTAAACCAGAAAAGGTTTAAAATTTATAATTCCATGTTTATAATGTTGGTTACAACATTATGATTATTCCTTGTCTGTAGTTTAGTATATTTCACCATTTGTGAAGAAACATTAAAACAAGTCAAATGATAGTGTGCTGAGTTGTTTTTTTTTTCCTTCTAAAGATGGTTATTTAAGACTAAACAATGGGAACCCCTTGTGAGCACACTCAGTATCATTGTGAAGAACCAAGAGGGCCTCTAACTAACTGTAACAATGTTCATGGTTGTGATTTTTTTTTATTAAATTCTAAATATAAACAAAAAAGAAATATAAATGGTAGGTACAAAATAAACATGGGGAGGTTAGGAATAGTATGGAAAATGGGGAAGCCAAAGAACTTATATGTATGACCCATGGACATAAGCTAAGGGAGCGGCGGGAATGTGGGTGGAAGGGGATGCAGGGCGGAGGGGAATAAAGGGGGGTGAATGGGGCGACTGTAATAGCATAATCAATAAAATATATTTAAAAGAAAAAATAAAATGTGCTTCATGATGATCTGATATACATACATTGTGGAATGATTACCAAATCAAGATAATTAACACATCCAAAGAAGACATAGAAGAAGCCAACAGGTATTTGAACATCACTTACCATCAGAAAAAAATGCAAATCAAAACCACAATGAGTAGTTTTCTTTTTTTTCTTAATTTTTTTTATTTTTCGATTAGAGTTGACATAAAATATTATATGTTTCAGATGTACAACCCAGTGATTAGACATTATATAACTTGAAGTGATCACCCTAATAAATCTAGTACCTACATGCCACCATACATAGTTATTACACTATTACAGCCTATATTCCTAGTGCTATACATACTTTTCTTAAAAGATTTCTGGACAGCTTGAATGCCCAGACTGTTTTTTCATCTTTATATTCTCCATACTGCTGAGCACAATTTATTCTTAATAATAGTTCAATATTTATATGTTTTGTATATGGATAAGCAAATGCACCTGGGACCCAGAGTTATCCCAGGCATCTGTTAGAAGCACTCATTTGTTCTCAATGTTCTTTCCCTGGGTCCAGAATATAATTTCTAAGTATTATTGACCCTCATGCAACTGTCACCTAGTAATTTAAATCTACAACATTTAGATGTTTTAATATTCAGGATATTTGGGAAATTTTTACATAGTATATAACCATAAAATTTAATATATCCCAATCAAATATTTTAATACAACATAAACATAATAGTTTAATTAGCTCATACACTAATCATTCTAATATAGACTTTATAAACTTATCTATTGTGTTCTTTCCCTTTCCTAGAAAAGTACTAAAATGATAACCTAGGTACAGCATTTTTTCTGTCAGTGGCTTATAGGAGTTACTTTGGTCTCTAAACAAACCTTACAATCCATAAGGCAGGTGTTTTCTCTACTTTATCTATGATGAAACTAAAAGACAGAGAAGTTGCATAATTCACAAGAAGTTAAAAGCTAATTACTGAAAAACTCCAGACTAACTTAATATCATGCACATGATAACTTTGTTTTTCATTACTTTAAAATAATTATGTTTTTTTTCTTTAGTGAAAGAAATGATGTCTTAAGAGAAGCTGAAATTTTACACAAAGCTAGATTTAGTTACATTCTTCCTATTTTGGGAATTTGCAATGAGCCTGAATTTTTGGGAATAGTTACTGAATACATGCCAAATGGATCATTAAATGAACTCCTACATAGGGTAAGTATTGTACACTTTCAGTGGCTATAATTCTGTGAATCAAGCTATATAGGGTTTTAGTTTTACAGATGATCAACTTATTTGGGGATATATAGATGAATCAAAATAAGAATAATGAAAAACAATTGCAGTTGTAAAGTTTCACCATTTACAGCTTCTTTTGTGTTGTTAAAAATTATGTGGAGTCGGGCCTTATATTCTGAGGGACCTAGATTTTTTGCTTAGGTTACTGTTCCTGAATTTTACACTGAATTGCCTTATCCACATGTATATTTACACAGGTAACGGAGAGAAAAGATAAACTCTGCTCTCTGTTCAGTCCACTGTTAGTTAGGCTGGATTTTACTTTATGTTAAAGACAATTTAGGGTTCAAGCTAAATGTTGATAATACCAGTTCATAAAGTTCTAAATTAATAGGCGGAATAAATCTATCTCTGAATACCAAATGCATTAGCTTTTCTACAATCAACAATGGCATGAGCCATTTACTTTTTTTCTCAAGGTACCGGTTACTCTGGCTTTGACTGTGAATCCCATCAGTAAACAAATTAAGGGCTCTTCATTCTCAAAATATGCATATTCATCTATTGTTTGCTTAAGCTGATATTATCTCCAAGCTGAAGTTTCTCTCAATAAGTCTTTTCATACCACTCAGTCCATTTAGTGAAAGTTGGTTTAGTTAAAACTGGATAATATAAAGTTTAAAATCCAATTTTGGGGTGCTCTTAAATCCTGATAGGTCAGTATTCTGTAAGTGAAGAGAAAGAGTGGGTGCCACAGTCAGCCCCTGGTGGAGTGACTCCCTCTTTGTTTATGATGTGACCATCTAAAACAGGATGGGGCCTAGTAGCTGGTGTCAGTGTATGAGATTTGTGTAACCACCACAGCAATCAAGTTGCAAATATTAATTAAGCATAATTTTTTCTTTTTGAAAAATAAGTAGAAATATTAATGTTTTCTTCCCATACCTCAGCACTCTAGTAGATATTCCTAACACCTAAATTTGGAGCCCACTAGGACTTCTAGAGCCTCCTGTAGGAGGACTACTAACTCCTGGAAGGAATCATGACCAGAAGCCCTTATTTAACACTACAGTATAGAGAGGACTTCTTCTGGCTTTAAGACTACATAATTTTCAGAAAAGTTACCTTTTTACAGATTACTAGATTCAGTTACTCAAGATTCAGTTATTTAAGAAGTAATGTGCAACATGAATATGCGTGTTTCTTTTGGTTTTCTGTATTACATTATTAGGGTAGGATTTATCTTGAAGTACCCTCCTCTACCCACACAAAAGATTATTGAAATAAATCAAAATACAATGTAAACACAAAGTATTTTCACCCACTTCCCTGCCAGGTTGATCACTGCATTATAAGCTGATCCACTTACAGAAAAAAATTCTCAAGAACAGTTTGGAGCTTTCAGTAGAAGTGTGCTTTTTCATATCATTTAGAAAAATGTACCCAGTGGCTGGTGCCTGAGGATTCATTGGAGGATCTGCCCAGAATATCTAATTTTTCTGAGTATACTCATTCTCCTGAGATGCTGCATTAATTTTTATGTTCAGAAACATTTTATTTTATGAAAGTTCAGATGGATATCACTTGTAAGCACCAAGAAATATAAAACATTTTTAATGTGTCTGTATTATATATGCTTTATAAGTAAAGATGATCTTTGTCTCCATAAAAATAAAACCTAAGGCTAATTTTTCAAGTTGGAATGCAAATAAATTAATTATATAATTAAAAACATGGGATATTACTGCTTAGTCAATAAATATAATATGGTCATATTTCTAATTTTTAATTTATGCAATGATTATAATACCTTAAGTTATATTTTTATATTAATAGGAAAATTAAAACATTAATTTGAATGAATGATTTGGTATATACTAGAAATGAATTTTGTGTGTGCATGTGCATGCACAAACTACTTGATATAAGACACAGAATGGGAAGATGGGTGTGGATATAGATTTATGTGTGCAGATATTATGCAGATTAAAAAATAATTGAAGCTCTGTCAACAGAAGAAAAAGACTTGATATCATGTAGTTATATTACTAATATAAACTAAAAGGGAATATTAATACTATATAATTATTATTTTCCCTAAAAAGTAAGGAAAATAAGATACAAGTATGTTAATGTCAAATTGTTACTATGTAATAAAAATGAGCATATGTTTTGACCTTAGTTTATATTATATTTCATCATGGAATGTTTAATTTTCTAAATGGGAATGTAATGAAATTTGGCCAGTGATTTCCATTTTGTTTCTTTCTTGTATATATAAAGAAAACAGAATATCCTGATGTTGCTTGGCCGTTAAGATTCCGCATCCTGCATGAAATTGCACTGGGCGTAAATTACCTGCACAATATGAATCCTCCTCTACTTCATCATGACTTAAAGACTCAAAATATCTTATTGGATGATGAATTTCATGTTAAGGTGATTACGTTTTTAAAAGTCTATGTGTATCCTTGTGATTAATAGCTTTAAGAAGGCCTTAGTTATTTTTCCACCTGGCCAACAAAATATCTCTCCCTTTTCCATAGCCCCTAATTCTTTTTTTAATATTTTATTTTGTTTTATTATTTTTGTTGTTGTCGAAGTACAGTTGTCTTCATTTTCACTGCACCACACCCTCCCCCCGCCCTACCCATCCCCACCTCCCACCCTCGAACCTACCCTCTTTGGCTTTGTCCATGTGTTCTTTATACATATTCCTTGATGGTATTTCCCCTATTATCCCTCTCCCCCCACCTCTCTGGTTACTGTCAATTTGTTCCTAATTCTTATCTTCAGTATCCCTTCTTCCTGCCCTAATGGCCTTAGTTACTCCTAGACCACAGAGATAGACATAATTATAGTACAAAATACAAAGTCATTATGTTTTAACTGAAATTGGGAATACGCCTTTTTTTACTTTTACCTTGAAATTATTATAGATTCACAGGAAGTTGCAAAGATAATACAAAGAGGTTCCGTGTACCTTTCATCCGGTTTCCACCAATAGTTACATCACACATAATGATAGCACAATTCAAGACCAAAAATTTGATATTAATACAATGCATATATGTAGTTCTGTATTTCTTTGTCACCTGTATAAATCTGTATAATCAACCAATCAAGATACAGCACTATCCCACACCACAAACAGCACTCAGGCTACTCCTTTCAGTCACACTTGCTTACTGCCCTTTACCATCCCTGACCCCTGGAAACCACTTATCTGTTTTCCATCTCTGTAATTTTGTCATTTTGAGAATGCTTTATAAATAGAATCATATAGTGTGTGTTATTTTGAGATTGCCTTTGTTTATTTAGCATAATGCCTTTGAGATCCATCCAAGTTGTTACACCAATCATTATTCTTATTGCTGAATAATATTCCACAGTATGAGTATACCTCACTTATTTAAACATTCACCTACTGAGAGACACTTAGGTTATTTCCCGTCTTTGGCATTATTATAAAGCTCCTGTGAACAATCCTGTGCAACTTTCTGAATGAATATCAGTTTTAATTCTTCTGGGATAAAATGCCCAGCTGTTTAGTCACATGGTAAGGGCATTCTTAGTTTTTAAGAAACTATCCAACTGTGTTCCAGAGAGCCTGTACCATTTTATATTCCACCAGCAATGTGTCATAGACCCAGCTTTTTCACATCCTCACCAGCATTTGATATTACCAGTTTTTATTTTAGTTCTTCTAGTAAATGTATACTAATATCTCATCATAGTCTTAATTTGCATCTTCCTAATGGCTAATGATGAATGGTTATAGATGTATCATCTCTATACCCTTTTCAGTGAAATATCTCATTATGTCTTAAGGAATTTCCTCTTTGAATTTTGGAGGGTTACTGTTGAATTTTGAGAGTTTATATATTTTCTTGATATAAGTCCTCCATCAGATATGTAGTTTGCAAATATTTTTCTCCTGATCCATAGCTTGTTCTTTTCATCCTTTGAACAGGGTCTTTCACAAAGCAAAACTGTTCATTTTGATGAAATCCAACTTAACCATTTTTTTCTCTTATGATGATGCTTTTGC
This sequence comes from Tonatia bakeri, assembly GCA_004024845.1. Lineage (NCBI taxonomy): Eukaryota > Metazoa > Chordata > Mammalia > Chiroptera > Phyllostomidae > Tonatia > Tonatia bakeri. The sequence goes on along the minus strand of PVIA01003611.1, from coordinate 103,658 downwards.
TGTCATGTCTAAGGACTCTTCATTAAGCCATAGGTATTGAAGGGTTTTTTCCATGTTATCTTCAAAAAGTCTTGTAATTTTATGCTTTTGAACTAATTTTTTTATTTTGAATTAATATTTGTGTAAAGCAAAAGATTTAAGTATCTTAAGACAGTAGATAGTAGTGATTTCAGTTACCCTACATCTAACTAATGACAGCAAATAGGTTGTTGCTGCGTAATTAATACTAAGTGTAACTCACTTTATTTTTACATATTATTTTGCTATATTTTTCACAATAAAGTACATAATTGAAGATTATTATAAATATCAAAAATGTTCTAATAAATAATTAATAGGGAAGTTAGAACAATAGGAAAATTAATACAAAAAATTGAGAAAAATTAGGTGAAAAAAATAAACCTTTACTGAAGGCACTTCCTCTTCCTAGAATAAAATGGGAGAGGAGAGGAAAGGGAAGCAAGCTGCTGCCTCAGTATTGCTAGAAAGAAAGACTAATCTATGATATCAGTTTAGGGAACCCTACAGGTGGAAGTTCCTTAGCAGTCACTTAGTACCCTGGGTCCTCACTGCAACAATCTCCAGCCTCCCAAGGCAGTTATCCTATGACAGGGGAGTCTCAACATCCATACTTGAATAACTGTGACATTTTCTTATGTGATCTCCCAAAACTCCTTCTCTGTGGAATAAATTGAGTCAGTCCACTGTCCACTGAGTCCATTGAGTCCTACTCAATTCTGCTTCTACAGGACAGCTCTTTTGATATTTGAGGATGGCTACAGCCTGCCTCTCACACTCTTGTGTTATGGCCTTCTCCTTGCCAACCAGTTTCCTTATGACATGGGTTTTAATCCCAGATGCTATGTATATGAATCTGTGTTTCAATCTCTTAAATTTTGACCCTCAGAACTGAACAAAATGTTCTCCATGTGGTCTGACTACTGTAGAATTGAATGGAACTGTAATTTACCCTCTAGTCCTAAATACTTTCCTTAATAGTTCCTTAATAATTCATCAGCTTTTGGGGAACAGCCACACAACAACACTCAGATTGGGTTTAGTGTCAACAAAAAGTCCTGAGATGTTCTTTTTTTCATGTATTGTTGCTTAAGCCATATCATCTTATCATGTGCTTTGCAGAAAACTTTTGGACATTGGCAGTTTTATCTTGTTAGTCTAGAGCAATTCACTTCACCTTTTAAGACTTTTTGAATGTTATTTCTGTATTCCATGGGTTGTAAGCTTTGTATCATCTTTCCCAGCTTTGTATCATCCTAAAATTTAATTAGGCATTTTTTCATATATATGACTCAATTATTAACTGTGCAGAGCTCAAGTCAGAGCTGCACTACATGATACTAAGAACTTCCTTCAAGTCTGTGTCATCAGCACTGTTGAAAGATAATCATTGTTTGTGTGGAGTACTCCTAAAAGAACTTTTTTAAAGCCCATATTTCCTTATTTTGTCCATAAGAATATTATGAAAGTCCTTGCTTGACTGGTTTCCCAGACATCCTCATGAATCACTCCTTCTATATCTTCACCCTCATTTCTAGATGCCTGTCCCTAGATCACCCAGCCAGTTCCTCTCTACCATCATGCCTCAATTTATGCTTTTCCCTACTATTTTCACCATCTGACATAACATTTTTATTAATATGTTTATTGCCCATCTCCCCCAATTAGAATGTAAGCTCCATGAAAACAAAAATTTAGTCTATTTTATTAACTGCCATATACTCAGCATGTACCATATTCATGCTATTCAATAATCTGTTGATCTTCTGTATGTACCAGATAGGCCTACTAGCTACCATAGTCAAGTATGTTATTATTAAAGTACCTCAAAATGTTTTGTAATATACACAGTGTTTTTACACTTACTCTTCAACAGTAGTGATATGGGCAAAAAAGGAAATTAAGTCAGTCATTCTTATACTCCGTGAATATTTGTAGAGCAACTGTGATGTGCCAGGCACTGTGTCCAGTGCTTCTGACATATCACATGAGGTCTGAAATTGACTACTGGTCTAATATAATTTTTTTATGAATTCTTGCTGGCTTTTTCATTAATTATAAAAATTTTCTAAATTTTTAAACCAGGGATTAAGGATAGTCTCATGCTAGTATGTAGATTTGTGAAATCAGTATTTTTCATTTTTAAAAATCAGAATGACATTTACTTTTCTCATATGCTATCCCACAAAGAACACTGAGAGCACCCAGGAGATATTTGCAAGAGTTCAGCAACCTAAAATATATATAAAATAACCTAAGACTTGCTCTTTATAAACCTTTCAACCTCCTTGGACTTTACTTTCTGAGTCTTAGTCCAGAGAAAACAGAAGCAAAGTAATGGGCAATCATCCTTTCTCTTCTTCATTAATCAGTAGGGTACCCTTGGTCTTTATTTGATATGAATAGAATTTAAAAGAAAGCATTTATATTTCTCTGCTATTATGTCGGTCCTGTGTGGAAACCAGAATACTTACAAGTGGTTCTTCCTAGCTTGTTTATACTTTCAAGATGAACAGTATATATAAATGAAAGTATGCAGCTATTCTAATGGAGTGGTAGGATTATGAATAATTTTTTGAATAGAGTATTTTAATTTCCTCTAATTTTTATCATCTTTTTAATTAAAAAGAAAACCTTTAGCTTTGAAATATATTTAAAGGTCTTGTATAGAAAGGGAAAGTTCCTATTCTGTCTGCACTGGTGAATGATTGATTTATCAAGACCCTCAATAAATTGTGGAGTTCTTATTATTTTCATCACATTCATCCTGTCTTTCTTCTGTTGAAAACCCAGGTTTAATGAACTATGTATTTCATGTGTGACACTGTTTGGGACAAAGGAAGGGGAGATGTGTGACTCCATGTGGAAGACAAACTAAATTAGCTGATAAGAGGGAATCTTGACTAAGGGTTCTAGGCCGGGTTGGGAAATTCAAAGATGAGGCTCTTACCTGAAGTAAACGAGCACATAGGAAGCAAACTCAGGCTGTTTTCTCAAACACTGTACCCAAACCAATACTGATCCCAGTAGTTTGTAAATAAGGGATCGAGTATAAATGAGACCACATCATTTTTATTTTTTTAGGTTTTTCACTCTGGCACAAAAATAAAATTAGTTGACATGGTAATACTTACAGTCCTGGCAGGTGTATGCCTGGAATGCCGGTTTTGCCTTCAGAGGGTGAGGGAAGAGTAGACTCTGCATAGCCAAATGGAGTTAAGTGGGATATATGCTCCTTGGAACCTTAATACCACTCAGAGCAACTCAGAGCCCAAAACTTGGTTCTGTGCTTGATGGTATTGTATGAATAAGAGCAACCTTTAGGGAAACACGTATTCCTGTAACCCGAACATTAGCAATACTAATTCAGCTCATTTAATTTTTGCAGTACAACCCTACACTATAGAGACTGTTATTACTCTCAGTTTGCAGATGGGTAATCTGAGGCACAGAGTGATGGGATGCTCCACCAGCAGAGGTCCCCTGAGTCATCGGGTATGAGAATAAAAATGCGCAACAGGTGATCTGCTTGGGGAGGAAAGGTGACCAGTCCCTCAAAGGAGAAAGGTCCTGAACACCTTCTTTCCTATATATTTATTGAGTTCAGCTCACACAGAGATACATAGTATGCACATAAAGCTCATCAACCAGTGTCCGAAAAGCTGCAGTCATGAAAAACTGACATCATTTACAGATAATAGTTGAAGAAACACAGGATTGTCTGTGGTCAGGGTTGGCTTTAGCTCAAGTGTCTGTTTCATAGCAACAGGGCAAAGCAAACCTCAAAGAAAACAATGTATATTATTTCTCTGGCCAGATTTGCCAGTGGGAGCCATCTGTTCCAATGTAAGTTCCAATACAAGGTTGAAGCTGCCTCTGGCATACTTCCCAGGCTGAGTCAGGTGGGGAGAGCCAAGCAGCTAAGAGACTAGGAGACTTACAGAAAGACTGAGGACTCAGGCTATGACAAAGCCAAGGGGTGAGGGCCTTTATGCCCCTTCTCTGAAGACCCCTAAGTCCTTCCCTGATGGCCCATCACAACCGTGCCTGTCTTAGGTCACCCCTCCCTTGAGGGATCTTACCCATCATTGGCTAACCAGGCATCTGCCCAGGGCCATGCAGGGGAAAGTGAGGGAGGCAGGGGCTGTGCTCCTGCCAGGAGGAAATATTCTGTCTCCTTAATGGCTCCCAAGGCCCTTTCACTCAGCGCTAGCCATGGGACCCTTGTTGTCCATTAAGGAGGCTACAGTCCCTGAAACCAGGCAGTATGGTTCCCAACAACAGAGAAACTTTAAAACTTTCTCAGGATCACACACCTAATTAGGGGTAAAATTAGAATAGACTATAAATCTAAACAGTCTCAGCTCCAGAACCCATGTTCTTAGCATGTGCCTTTTAATTCCATCCAGCTTATCGATTCGTGTACTGGCACCATGTTCTCTCTCAACCTTTTCTAATATTTTTCCTTAAACTAACCCTTTTGTTATAATAACTTATAAAAGATTCATACAATCTACCCCCTCCCTTTTTGGAGTGGGGCCATATTTTTTATATCATATTCATCTATACACTAAACAAATAATTTACTCCATTAAAACTAGTAAAAATATAAGCATTAAATAGCTGAAACACAAGTAGTGTCCTGGATGGCACTCAATCCACTATGTTGACTCTGAAATTCTGCAGTGTAGAGGTGTAAGTAATTTATATTGAGTGCCTTCAAAGTTTTCCCATACTCTTTTGTCCACTAAATATTGTTCCTGTTCTATTTTTTCTTCCATTTAGAAAAACAAGGTACCTTTTAAATATTTAGTTATAAGATATTGTATAACATATAGACAAGATTTACAAGCAATATAAAACTATAAAGGACATATAAAAACATGGAATGTTTGTCACTGATAATTCTTTAGGTAGTCATTGTCATGGATGTAACTATGCTTTACATGCTAACTCTTCTATTGCCAACAGATGACACTTTTAAGAGTAGTCATAAATCATATAAAAATGAACTACATGATATTTGCATTCTGCTTACTTCAGAATTTAAGGATGCTACTTTTAGAACATTATAAATAACAGCATATAAACCGGTTGTGTTAAATATATATATGTAACAGCATGTAAACGTGTTTACAACTTATATAAATGAGTTGTAAAAATGCCAGTGACAATCAAATGACATATGAGCAGTTTAGCAGTTCTGTGAGTTATAGGTGAATTTGAAAATCACATGCTATAAAGCTATTTGTCACAAACAGTAAAGTGTTTAGTGTATACACTCATCCAGATTATAAGGAAAAATATAATCCTCTTTCCTTTTTCAAAAGTCTCCCTTTTGAAATTTGTAATAGTTTGCTAACCTTCAAGCCAGTATGTATTGCTTCTAGAGTTATTGGGCTCAGCACTACATAATCCAAGAAACTCATGGAATATGTAGAAATAAAATATTAACATATATAATATTTCCTCTGGTCTCATATTGAATACATGTGAAGAAAGGCAATTGATCCTTGGATTTGTTTAAAGAGAAAATCTTTAAATTCAATCACACTTTTCCCTCACAGATTGCAGACTTTGGTTTGTCAAAATGGCGCATGATGTCTTTGTCACAATCACGAAACAGCAAATCTGCACCAGAAGGAGGGACCATTATCTATATGCCACCTGAAAACTATGAGCCTGGACAAAAATCAAGGGCCAGTGTTAAGCATGACATATACAGGTATAGTGCATTAGTTATGCTCAGAGTTAACTTGTCTGAAACCATGATTAATCCATCAGAATTTTGAAAGTACATTTTAAAGTGTGATTTTTCTTCTTTCCTAAGTATGGGGAAAATAAAATCAAGCTCACAGTGACTGGTATTTCTGAAGTTAAACATGCTTTGCTTTAAGCCACTTTTACATCCTCGAAAACATTTTAAAACACATATTTTTGTCCTTTCAGTTTATAATATAATACTTCAAGATTTGTTCATATGTTACTTGAATGCGGGCAGTGGGGCAGGGAGAGGAGCACAGATAGGGACAGTCTGGTTATCACTTAACACTACTGAAGAAGACAGTACTTAGACCAGAACAAAGTCAATAAATAGGGCTACATAAGACAGTTTTCTTACTGCTCTCTATTTTGTGTGAATAATGAAATCATATAATTAGAGGGTATAGCTTATGTAGGTGTTTAAGAATGATTACTGAATTATCCACAAGTTATTTTTGCATATAACTTCATTTTTATAACAGTAATTGCCAAATTTTTCAATTTAAGATTAATTCCTTTTGCCCTGGCTGGTGTAGCTCAGTGGATTGAGCGTGGGCTGTGAACCAGGCATCGCGGGTTCGATTCCCAGTCAGGGCACGTGCCTGGGTTGCAGGCCATGTCCCCCAGCGACCGCACACTGATGTTTCTCTCTCTCTCTCTCTCTCTCACTCTCTCCCTCACTTCCCTCTCTAAAAATAAATAAATAAAATCTTTAAAAAATTAAAAAAAAAAAAAGATTAATTCCTTTTAAAACAAACTGAATATTCATCATCTTGATACTAAACACTTAATTCTTTATACAATTCACTACTTTGTCACTTTGAGAAAAGGATATCTCCACAGTCAGCTTTTAAATTTAGTATTATAGTTTATTATGCATAGCTAGTTTATAATATACTGTCTGTATATTTTTATCTTAAAACAGCTATGCAGTTATCACATGGGAAGTCTTATCCAGAAAACAGCCTTTTGAGGGTAAGTGTTCTGGGAAACATCATGTTGGTGGGCACATGTATAATTCTCTAAAGCTCATTTTATTTTAAATCTGCCTACCATTCATTTTGTAGAAAACACACTATAAAACATAACTTACCATGAATCCACTGTACACCAAAAAATGTACTAGATTCAAATCAGAAAAATTAGAATCTAATTCTTGTTTTGACAGTAATTCTGTCATCAAGCTACTAAATTTCTTGTCTTCATTTTTTTTTCTCTGTGAAATGAGAATTTTGAATTCCTATTTCTAAGATGCATTCCAGCTATCAAACTCTTCATATGAAAATTTAATTAGCGGTCCCAGTACAAAGACCAGCAAACATTAAAGAAGAATGTTTAAATTTTCTGAAAATATTATTTCTTTATTTTGAGGTTTGTATAAGTCAGCTTGCTATGTAGCAGACATCCCAGAATCTCAGTAGCTTACAAAATAAACATTTATTTCTCAGTTACATTGGATATTAGTTGCTATGGCCCTTCCTGGCTATAGTAAGTTCAGCTCAGCTTGCCCAAATCCAATCACATGGTGGAGCCCAATGCCAATGAGGTGATGATGTAAACTCCGCCCATGGAGACAGACAAGCCTTGTGATGGCTGGGTATACATATTTCCTTTACAGAACGGGAGCAGTGAATTAGTCCCAAGATTTTAAGGTTCCCTCATTTTCACTTGGTTGGGTTTGGAGTGCATTTAGCATATTGGATCATAAAATATTTCTAATGAATGACGTTTGTTTGTTGACAGAAGTCACCAATCCTTTGCAGATTATGTATAGTGTGTCACAAGGACATCGACCTGACACTAGTGAAGAAAGTCTGCCATTTGATATACCTCATCGAGCACTGATGATTTCGCTCATAGAAAGTGGATGGGCACAAAACCCAGATGAAAGGCCATCCTTCCTAAGTGAGTAAATACTTTCCTCTGGACCTTCTGAATTAGAAAATAGTGAATATACTGTGAATAAAATATTCCTTGAAACACAAATTAGATGACAAGCTCAAAGTTGTTTTTAGTCTCTTTACTCTTGTTATTCATAGCATTAATAAAAAGGTAACTGCTTCTAGAGCAGAATTGAGATTCCTAATGGAAAAGAAATCTAATAGAGGTAATAATTCCATTCTTGTATGCAACAGATATTTACCAAACACTTCCCTTGTGCCATGCCTATGAGGTGAGCACTGGGAGCAGAGTAGTGACCAAGGCAGTCTAAGTTGCTGAATTCCTGTATCTCACATCCTAGTTGAGAAAGCAGAGAAAAAAACAAATAAATAAACAAGCTGTAAATTATAGGAGTCCTATAAGGAAATAAGCAAGATAACAATGGGAGGGGAAGGAAACCCTTTTACTTAGGAACAAATGTATAAAGTGAAATTCACAGCTTCAAAGGAGGCAGCCTTCTATAGCTAGAGGCAGCTATTTCAGGCAGAGAAAACAGCCAGGGCAAGCATTCAGCTGGAAGAGGAAAGTTTGTATTTGAGAGGAACAAAAGAGGCCTGAGTGCTTGGAATACAGTGAGCTGGAAAGGGAATGATGCACAGAGGGAAGGAGAGGCTGCTACTATCATGAAAAGGCTAGATATTTGTTCCCAATACAGTGGGTCACCATGGAAGCATGTCTCACAGGAAATGAGCTGATCTAATGTGAGTTTAGAAGTCACTCTTGCTGCTATGTAGAATGGAGGCAGAGACCAGCCAGGGGACTTTCCTTATTGGCATGGTAATCCTGGAGACAGAAAAATTAGACTAAATTAAGATTTACGTCAGGGGGAAGAATAGATCATCACCTAAATGAAGACATAGGGGAAAATTTCATGACCTTGGATTAGAAGAGTTCTAGGATATGACATCCAATACAAGATCCATAAAAGAATTGATATTTGGACTTCACAGAAATTGAAACTGTTTGCATTTCAAAGATGTATTAAAAAATGAAAAGATAAGCCACAGACTAGGAATATTCATTCCAACTGAAAAATGAAATATATTTTTCACTCAAAACTTATATTCAGGACTCATCAGTGTTACATTTTAAAAAATCAAAATTTCCTAAAATAATGGATTTACATTTTATCTCTTATTTCCCAGAACTGTGTGGGAGGTTACTACCTCCTTTGTCCCCAGTGCCACTTTCAAATAGTTCTTCTCCATTTCCTAAAAGTTCCAGCTCTTCTGCAGATCATGCATTAGGCAGTATTACTTCCTCTGCACACCTCCTGCATTCCCTGCTATTGCCTGAAGACTGGAGCATCTGGCCTCCTGACTTCTCCACCTGCATTAGTCAGGACTCTGAGTACTTGAGAATTCTCTACACTCGACAACTCCAGAGTATTTCTCCTCTCCTGTACTCTGTCCTGTTAACAGTCTGCCTTGGTTGACAGTCTCCTGAACTCAATGTCCCCAGGCTCCACCTCATGCACATCCTTCTCTCAAGGCAGTAAGCCTGGCAATCTTAAGGCTCACTGCATGTTTCTCATTTCTCAGATCACTGTCCTTTGTTGCCTGATGGCCACTGTCTTGAAAACCACTCACTGTTTTGTATATTTCTCTGGCTTTTTTGGTTTCTTCCGGCAAGGGAGTAAATTTGCCCCTATTACTCCATCTTGACCACAGTGGAACTTCCTGGTTTCTCTTTAAATTAATGGCCCAAACTGGGCCCTAAACACTGCTTCTTAAATATATATGCTGTTCCATTCTGACATACCAGCTGTTCTTAAGGTGTGGTGAGAGACTCCAGAGGTGGGGCAGAATCCTGAGATTCTTATGGGGGTTCACAAAACCAAAATGGTTTTCAAAATAATAAATACTAAAACTATATTCATTTTTTACTCTCATCCTCTCAAGAGCCTGTAGTGGATTTTTTCCAGAGGCTAAATAAGGCATGATGGTATCATTGCTATAACAGATAATGCAATGTGTTCTTATATACTCTTGTTCTAAATTTCTCCATTTTAATTTCTAATATACGAAATATCAGTAAATATGACCCACATCTACAAAAGCTCTTCAGGTTACTCAATAATTTTGACAAGCCCTGAGTCCTAAAGGCTTCAGAATTGCTATCCTAGATGATCACCTTGACATCTTTATGTGTCCAAAGTAAAACTCTTAAAACATTCCATTTGGTGGCTCCCAAGGCACAAAAGACCACTATCACCTCCAAGTGAAACTCTCCTTAAAATTTTTTTTTAAGATTTTATTTATTTATTTTTAGAGAGGGAAGGGAGAAAGAGAGAGAGAGAAACATCAATGTGCGGTTGCTGGGGGCTGTGGCCTGCAACCCAGGCATGTGCCCTGACTGGGAATCGAACCTGAGATGCTTTGGTTCGCAGCCCGCGCTCAATCCACTGAGCTACGCCAGCCAGGGGCAAAATTTCTTATCTGGTGGCTTCCAAGGCACAATGGACTACTGTTGCCTCTTCCTCAATATTTTATCTTCCTCTGCTCAATTTCTAACTGCCTGAAAACCCCAGAACTCTATTACGGGTCCTTGACTCCTTGCTTCTATACTCTTCCCAGGTGTTGTAGTCCAGACTGTGGCTTTGTATACCACCTATGTATTAGTGCACTTGTTTTGATATCTGGAGCACTGGTCCCTCCCTTGAGCAACAAGTTCATTTCTTTATTGTATTAATAGTAGTAATTATGATTGTTTCTACTTGTTTGCTATTATGAATAATGCTGCTATGACTATTCATATGCCAGTCTTTGTGTGAACATGTTTCATTTCTCTTAGGTAACTACCTATGAGTAGAATTACTCAGTTGTATGATAAATTATCTTCCGTTTTTTTAAAAAACTGCCAAACTGTTTTCCACAATGGCTGCATCATGTGCATTTCCACCAACAATGGATGAGGTTTTCAGTTTCTCTGCACCACTGTCAATACTTGCTATTGCCTGTCTTTTTAATTATAGCTATGAAGGAGGACCCCCAAAAAACCACAGTTATCTTCTGGAGGGCAGGCCCCTTGTAGTACAGGCTTCCTTACTAGGTGAGTGTTCTAGGAACCCATCTGTATCAGTGGACCAGCTGGCATTGTTGTGAGAGACTGCATTTGGCTCAGTGAATATTTTTTCGAGATACATTTGCCCATTTCATGATGGGTGATTTACGAGCACACCTACCCACACTGTGGTGATTATTCAGCTGTTTTTCACCAAAATTTGCATGACCGTGCTGCCCCACCCTCCTTATTCACCCAATCTCACCCTGAGCAACATTTTTTTGTTCCCCTTGATGAAAAAAAAGTCCTCAAAGGGAAATATATTTGCCAATGTGGAAAAGGTGAAACAAAAAAATAGTGTAAACACTAAAAGGCATCAAAATCAAGGAGTTCAAAAACTGTTTTTTTTTTTAAAGATTTTATTTATTTATTTTTAGAGAGGGAAGGGAGGGAGAGAGAGAGAGAGAGAAAGAAACATCAGTGTGTGGTTGCTGGGGGACATGGCCTGCAACCTAGGCATGTGCCCTGACTGGGAATCGAACCTGCGATGCCTGGTTCGCAGCCCGCGCTCAATCCACTGAGCTACACCAGCCAGGGCTCAAAAACTGTTTTGAGCAGGGGAAAAAAGTCTTGATAGGTGTATTGCATCAAATGGAGAGTACTTTGAGGGTAACTGAAGTTTAAACGTGTATGAATAAATGCATGATTTTCTATAAATTCCAGAGTTTATTGTTCCCCTCTTATATTTTGGGGGGTATGGAACAGTAGGAATCTCATTGTAGTTTTAGTTTGCATGTCCTAATGACTGATGATGTTAAACATAATTTCATGTGCTTTTTATCTATTTATCTCCCTTAGTGAAATCTAATTGCCCATTTTCTAATTGGGTTCTTTGTCTTAATAAGTTGTCCAGAGTTCTTGTGTATTCTATATATAAGTCTTTTAGCAGATATGTGATATACTAAAATGTTCTCTCAGTCTGTGGCTAGTCTTTTCAATTTTCCTTTTTAATATATTATTATTATTAATACATTTTATTGATTAGGCTATTACAGTTGTCCCATTTTCCCCCCTTCGCTCCCCTCCACCCTGTACATCCCCTCCCACCCACATTCCCCCCCTTTACTTCATGTCCATGGGTCGTACATATAAGTTCTTTGGCTTCTACATTTCCTATACTATTATTACCCTCCCCCTGTCTGTTTTCTACCTACCATTTATGCTACTTATTCTCTGTACCTTTTCCCACTCTCTCCCCCTCCCACTCCCCTGTTGATAATCCTCCATGTGATCTCCATTTCTGTGGTTCTGTTCCTGTTCTAGTTCTTTGCTTACTTTCCTTTTGTTTTTGTTTTAGGTGTGGTTGTTAATAGTTGTGAGTTTGCTGTCATTTTACTGTTCATATTTTTTATCTTCTTTTTCTTAGGTAAGTCTCTTTAACATTTCATACAATCAGGGCTTGCTGATAATGAATTCCTTTAACTTGACTTTATCTGAGAAGCACTTTATCTGTCCTTCCATTCTAAATGAAAGCTTTGCTGGATAGAGTAATCTTGGATATAGGTCCTTGGTTTTCATGACTTTGAATGCTTCTTTCTAGCCCCTTCTTGCCTATAAGGTCTCTTTTGAGAAATCAGCTGACAGTCTGATGGGAATTCCTTTGTGGGCAACTGTCTCTTTTTCTCTTGCTGCTCCTAAGATTTTCTCCTTCATTTTTACCTTGGCTAATGTAATTATGTTGTGCCTTGGTGTGTCGCTTCTTGGGTCCAACTTCTTTGGGACTCTCTGAGCTTCCTGGACTTCCTGGAAGTCTATTTCCTTTGCCAGATTAGGGCAGTTCTCCTTCATTATGTTTTTAAATAAGTTTTCAATTTCTTGCTCTTCCTTTTCTGCTTCTGGCACCCCTATGATTTGGATGTTGGAACTTTAAAGTTGTCCCGGAGGTTCTTAAGCCTCTTCTCATTTTTTTGTTTTAATTCTTGTTTCTTCATTTTGTTCTGGTTGAATGTTTATTTCTTCTTTCTGGTCCAAACCATTGATTTGAGTCCCAGTTTCCTTCCTGTCTCTGTTGGCTCCCTGTACATTTTCCTTTATTTCACTTTTCATAGCCTTCACTTTTTCCTCTATTTTGTGACCATACTCAACCAATTCTGTGAGCATCCTGATTACCAGTGTTTTGAACTCTGTATCTGGTAGGTTGGCTATCTCTTTGTCACTTATTTGTACTTTTTTGGAGCTTTGATCTGTTCTTTCATTTGGGCCATATTTTTTTGTCTTGGCGCACCTGTTACATAGTAAGGGGTGGAGTCTTAGGTGTTTACCAGGGCTGGGCAACCCACATTGCTGCTTTGTAATGCTGTATGTGTGGGAGGCATCCAAGAGGAAACAATGCTGCTTGCTCTGCTCTCAGCCAGGGCTTTCAGTCACTCCTGCTGCAACCCACAAGCAAATCGGGACCTTCTAGTGCTGAGTCCTGGGAGGGTGGTTTTGTTCTAGGACCCTGTGGTTCTCTCCAACAAACTCTCCTGTGAAGCTGGGTGTTTCTTCCACCCCCTCAACCCTCAGGTTTTTTCAGTCAGAGGTTTTGAAGCTTTAAGTCCTTGGTTGTTGAACTTCCATACAGTTCAGTTTTCTGGCAGTTCTGGTTGATCTTTTTGTTTTAAAATTTGTTCTTGTCCTTTTGGTTGTATGAGGAAGCACAGTGTATTTACTTACATGTCCATCTTGGCCAGAAATGTATTTTGTTTTGTTTTTTAGATTCCACATATAAATTAAGTCGTGGTATTTGTCTTTTCTCTGTCTTACTTATTTCACTTAGCATAATATACTCTGTATACATCCCTGCTATCTCTAATGGCATGATTTCATTCTCTATGTGGTTGAGTAATATTCTATTGTATATGTACCACATCTTTATTCACTCATCTACTGATGGACACTTAGGTTGCTTCCATATCTTAGCCATTGTAAATAATGCTGCTGTGACTATAGGTGTGCACATATCTTTTTAAATTAGTGTTTTTGTTTTCTTTAGACACAGTTTTAGAAGTGGAATTGCTGGGCCATAAGGCAGTTCCATTTTTAACTTTTTGTGAAAACTTCATACTGTTTTCCACAGTGGCTGTACCAGTCTGCATTCCTACCAATATTACACCTGGTTCCCTTTTCTCCATACCCTTCCCAGCACTTGTTGTTTGTTGATTTATTGATGGTAGCCATTCTGGCAGTGTGAGGTGATACCTCATTGTAGTTTTAATTTGCATCTTATTATTAGTGATGTCTAGCATCTTTTCATATGTCTATTGGCCATCTGTATATACTCTTTGGAGGAGTGTCTATTTAACCATTCTGCCCATTTTTTCAATTGGATTGTTTGTGGTGTGAGTTCCTCATATTTTTTGGATATTAATCCCTGATTGGATGTATCATTTACAAATATCTTTCCCCATTCAGTAGGTTGCCTTTTTGTTTTGTTGATGGTTTTCTTTGCTGTGTAGAAGCTTTTTACTTTGTTGTTTTCCCACCTGTTTATTTTTGCTTTTGTTGCCCTTGTTTGAGGAGACATACTAAGAAAATATCACTAAGACTGATACCAAAGAGTTTATTGCCTGTTTTCTTCTAGGAGTTCTGTGATTTCAGGTCTCACATTTAAGTCTTTAATCCACTTTGAGTTTATTTTTCTGTACGATGTAGATATGATGTCTCTAGGCCCATAACAAAGGCTGTTAAGACAGTTGATTGTCATCAGTTTGAGGAAAAACTGACTTAAGGTCTTATCAATGAAATATTAGTATTTATACTATTCAATTTAATGTTTATATGAAATCTGAACTCTGATGTTATTTTTCTTATTTAGAATGTTTAATAGAACTCGAACCAGTTCTCAGAACATTTGAAGAGATAAGTTTTCTTGAAGCTGTTATGCAACTAAAGAAAACAAAGGTAAATCCATTGCTAAATGAAGTGCTGGAATTCAGACTTTAAACAATTACATATTAGTCATGAAAATTTTTAGTTTAGTTTATAGTTCTTACCTGTATACTTTCCACAGGTATGGGCTACAGTATTGGGGTGGTGATGCAGACCCAGCCAGTGGGGTCCATGTGTTGTGGCTGCAACGAACAAATTCACACAGACTACAGAAGTCCTGTGGAGAAAAAGGGATGGCATGGCCGCTCTCTGAGTAAGAGAGAGCCCTGACACCTGCCTGAACAGACTTTTATTGCTTTTCTGGGTACATTACATCGAGGATGGTCCTCATTTACTATGCACAGGTTCACTTTAGGTGATTACCTTTTACAGATAACAAAGGAGAGGAAGTTGCTAATTACTTCAGAGAAAAAGAGTATTTGCAAATTCAAAGGAAAAAGTGGCTGAACTGGTTACACTCCATCCTTGGGAGGTTTAGCACAGATTTTAGGAAGTTTAGGAAGTTACCTTAAAGATATGCAGTAAACATTTGCTGCCTCAATTCAGGATGAGGGAGTTTTAGCAAAAAGCAAGCCTCATAGCAGCCTAGGTACAATGCAGGCCTGATTCCCCACGAGTAAACCATTCCATGGTCTTGGCTGCTGTGTGCCCAGTCGCTCCTACTGGTTTTCCAAATCAGGGGCTGGGCTAAATTTGCCATGCCATGCGAATAAGTTCCCTATAGGGTGGGAGAGTTTACTAGAGACTATAAATATTATTCTTCTGTCACCTAAGAGCTCCTCCATTTCATTCAAATTGGCCACCTCCAAATTTCAAAGATATTTCTGAACTCCTATATATTAAATTTAAAGGCAATATGTAATAAGTGCCAACGTTTACAATGGATTCTCTAAATCAACTAGAGATTTTTTTTTAAATCTACATTTATTTCCCTAAAGTTTTAGTATATTCAAAGTAATAGATGTCTGGGTTCTCACACTTCTCTTTGTCCAGTGTTCTCAGGCTTTTCTGAGATTTAAGTTATGCTGTGGGATTTTTACTAAAAATTGAGGCCAAAATGTGTATTTTTAAATTGTTTTTTTTTTAGTTGTCCTCGCTTGATGTTGCATAGACCAAAGTAGCAGTTGATATGGATCTAAAACAGGCGCCTTATTCACTTACACTGGCTTTTGCCAATTAGAGGAACTAAACAGACCTAATACTGCAGGGTTTTATTAACATTATCAAAAGATGTTTTAAAAGCAACTATAGTCCTTTAGGGATGGAGCATAGTTTAGCACTTACTGAGTTTCATTATATTGCACTTGAAATGCGACAATAAAAATCATTAGTTATGATCCAAATTCTTGAATTGTTTACTTATCACTAAGTGACATTGCTGTTGGCCTCTTGCAAGTTGCCAGGTAGATTGATATAGCCTTTGCTTTAGAAGGGACACACATAAAGGAAACAACTACCCTTAACTGAACTAAAAATTGACAATGATAGTACTAGTTAGTGCCTGAGTTTTTTAAGGAACTGAAGATGAACGATGTTAATTATTTTGATACATTTCCACTGACTTCCTACTTCTGAGTAGATACAGTCTTTTCCAGAACATTCCAATTTTTCTACTTAGTAGATAAAAACTTCCAATAACATTTCTTTTTGCTTTACTTTTCAGTTCCTTTTTCTTTATTCATAACTTTCTCTTCTAAGCAGAGGTTAACAGAGGGTCTGTTTTCTTGGTTTTAAAATAGAAGACAACCATTCCAGTTCCTCTTTGTCCCCAAACAACTTTCACATTAGGATCTATATTTAAAACTGTTAATTTTAAAAGAAATTTTTACTTTTTAGCCCTGGCTGGTATGGCTCAGTGGACTGAGTGCTGGACTGTGAACCAAAGGGTTGTGGGTTCAATTCCCAGTCAGGGCACATCCCTGGATTGTGGGTCAGGTCCCCAGTAGGAGGCATGCAAAAGGCAACCACATAAAATTGATGTTTCTCTCCTTCTCTATCCTTCCCTCCCCCCCTCTCTAAAAATAAATAAATAAAAACTTTTTAAAAAAGAAATGTTGAGTTTTTAAATAAAGCAATTAAAGTATTAAATATATATTTTCAAATACCTAAATACCATTTAATAATAGCATTACTTTCATCATTATTTTTAACTTGCTGTATTGTTTTCACTTAGAGTGGTTGTAGTTATTTTTAATTAAAAAAAATCCTTATATCAGTTCTGTAAAACTAGTAGGGCAAGAATATTATCTCCATTGTATAGGTAAGATAATGAGGTACATGGAAGTGAGTGACATAACACCACACACAGCTAGCAAACAACAGGGCCAAAAGTAGAATACAAATTTAATAACATTTTTCATAAAGAAATTTCTGAAAACAAAGATCACCATTTAGTGTGAGTTGCTTTGTTTGAGTGTTTTACTCATATAATTTCTTAATCATCTCCAATTAAAGTACATATATTTTCCTTCAGTTGCAGAGTGCTTCAAGTACTATTCACTTATGTGACAAGAAGAAAACAGAATCATCTCTGAACATATCTCTAAATCATAGTCCACAAGAGGTAAAAAAAAAAATTGTCTATAAACTCAAACTGTGAGAAGAATATGCAAAGTCATTTACTCTAACTCCTTCTCTTGCATTCAGGAAGCTAGCCTGGAAGGTTATAGGGCCAGTCAGGTAGTCTGGGAAGTCCCCACTGGAACTGCAGCACTTCTTCCTTGAGCTGCCCCCACAGAGCACAGTTTTGCCTTGTTCGACACTGACTATAGTGCTCCACTGACTACAGTTCTGCCTCTACAGTTATGCCTGCCTGCCTTTTCCTGTTATGGTGATTAATAAAAGAAAAACCCTATTTGCATATCTATCCACAAATAAAGATTTCTTCAGGTACATTCATGCAGGCTTACTTCATATTGGTCATTTCATTTAAGAATATGTGTGTTCACTTTACACATTCAGAAAATAGCTTCAAAATGAACCATAAAGCACTCTACATGGTCTCTGAATCACCTTTACATACAGTATCTCATTGGATCTCAGAGCCCATACATGCACATTTTTAGATAGTACAGAGATCACAGAAAAAGAACCAGAGAGCCAGAGGGCTGAACCTTGTAGAAGGTGAGTTCATAACTCCATGATGGAGCTAGAGCAGGTCGAGCTCTCTTCCACTTCTCCATGGACCCCTAATGTGGAAGGAATCTGGTACATTGAGAGTGGGCATTTGCTCTGAATCAGTAGGTAACCAGAGTTACAGACTTCAATTTCCCATCAACTGTACAAAGCCTCTGAGATCAAATAGCAAATACTGAAAAACTAATGATTTATAATGCATTTAGTTGTTGTACCTCCTATGTGAGTTGATAAAATCAAGTTTTTTGTTTATTTGATATGTGTCTTTACTTTTATAAGGTGTAATCTGTAATGATTTTGATTCTTTGTTTATAATAAACCAAACACAAGAACTATTTAGATATTAAAGCTATATAACTTTTCAAATGGCTTTTCATTAACCTAAATTGTTTATCCCCTGTTTACTTTAGGAATCATGTGGATCCTCTCAGCTTCATAAACATAGTGCTTCCCCCGGAACCTCAAGGTCCCTGTCAGCAACTCAAGACAATGATTTTTTATATAGTATGTAAATTTTTTAGTCAGTATGATTTATAAATTTTCCATTTTTTTTCAAGATGATATTCTTGGCAAACCATCATCGTTTGTATGACACGTCTTTCATTTGTATTCATCTTACTCTTACAAAGGGACAGAGAATAAAGATGTTCTAGGGATGTTCAACAGGTACACTTAAGTATCAAAGACATGATGTTAGACATTATAGAAAAAAATTAAAAATCTCTTGCAAGAAAAAGGAGCAATGTCTAAGTATCGACAGTGTGAGATAGAAAGTGAGGTAACAGGGAGGTGAACACAAAACTGTGGTGTTTCAGTGGGAGAGTAGCATTTTAACAAGTACTTTCACAACAACCTGGTGAGGGAAACTTTCCTCATTTTACAGATTTTTAAGATCAAGACTTCTGGATCACATGGTTAGTAGCTGACAAATCCAAGACTCAAAGCCAGGTCTTTGAGAAATATTTTCATGTCACTCTGCTATACCATGTGGTCATTATGAAGAACTATTTCTGACTGAAGATTGGACCTATAGTTATAAAGAATGGGCATTCCAGGCACAGGAACAGCATAGAGGCTCAGCAGCAAGAAAACACAGAACAGTGAGTAGTCAGGATTATCTGAAGAGGGAATGAAGGAGAGGAGCAAAGGTCAGGAGGGTGGCATCCAACACCAGGCGGCACTGTCTGGGCTTTCCCTGAGGTAGGGAGCAACTAGTGCAAATTTTTGAGCAAGGGTATAACATGATGAAATCTTTTGTTTTAGGAAGATTCCTCTTGGCCAGAGTCTGTAGGATATTTTGGAAGGAAAAGGAGACAAGGTGGAGAGATCAGTGAGTAGACTCTTGGTCTATTGCTGCAGCACAGCTGAGACTAAGTTGCCTGATCAGAGTACAGGAAGGGAGGAAGGTGTGCCAGGTGTATGGACACTCTGATAGAACTTAATAACGTCTCACTTGTAGGAGGGAACAGAGAGAAATAAAGCTGTGACTGGGAGAAGACTGGTGTTAACAACTGAAATAGATTTTAAAGTTAAGATGAATAATTAAGCTTTTCATGTTTTTTTTTTAATCTGAGGTACTCAGCAATGTATATGAGGGTGATGTCCAGTGGGCTACCTAAAAATCTGAGACTGAGGTTCTGTGAAGTCAGAAAATTTAATTATATAGACTTGGGAAGAAAAGTGACAGCTGAGGCCCTGAGGCTAATTGGATTACCAAAGGAGAGTGTAGAGACATACATCATGCACAGAATTAGTGGACACATTTAAACTGCAGGAGGAGGAAGATGACATGGAAGAAGAAAGAGGAGATGGTGTAAAGAAGTGAATTTCCATGATTTTTAATTTACATAGGAGCAACAAGCACAAACAGAAGTATGGTAGAAACATTCAGTATAAACCTTTTTATATGTTCTAAAAAATATGTACTTTTAGAACTAGGTTTATGAGCCAGCTTTAACAGCAATAAAAAATTACAGATATTTGAGTACTCTTGTCTGTATGACCAAATGTTGATACTTGATCTAATAGGAATAGCTAAGGAATATTCTACCCCAATGAAGATGTTGTTTTTCAGGAAAAACCCAGGACTTCTCTACCCCGCTTCACCTCCCAGTAAATCACAGCTGGGACAACGTGTGTGTAGCTCAGAGGGCCACATTCTGTGACCATAAGACTGCCCTGTGCTCTTTAGTAATAAATCCACCCCCAGCCAAGGGAAATTCAGGTAAGTATCTACTCTGAGGCGCTTGCAATACCATTCACCTTACAATTACATGCTCAGTAGATCATCCATACAGTGTTTTGTCTTGATTTCCTTAATATGATAAATATATACATTCTTAAATTGTAAAGTGCTTCCAATCCCAGAACACAAGAGGGCTGATATGTAACCACAGGCTCAATGGTATGCCATGAGCATCACTCTAGGGAGGGATGCTAAGAGATGTGACCTGATACCTTACTAAAAGCAAAGTTATTTCCATTTATTTAACATATATGCTGGTATCTTTTATATCTTTTTTTAAAAACTTGAAAAATGGTTGTTTTTCCTTTGATTTACAGCATATGAAAAGGCAGTGCTTTTTTTCTGGGATGGGATGGGAAGAGATAACTCAAATATCTGAGTGCTTCCTAAAACTTAACAGCATCCCCCCAAAATACTAGTTTTCCATATTAGCACAATCATAGTAAATTAGGTTTTATACCTTATCATTTCTTTTTTCATCTCATTTTATTCCTCACTACATATCTTTCCTTACCTTTTAATTGTTACCCCTTCTCTGTACAGAATGGTCACAGCCTGGAGTGGCCCAGCAGTGGATCCAGAGTAAAAGGGAGGATATTATAAGCCAGATGACCGAAGCCTGTCTTAACCAGTCACTGGACGCCCTTCTGTCGAGGGATCTGATCATGAAGGAGGACTATGAACTTATCAGCACCAAACCCACAAGGACTGCAAAAGTCAGACAGTTACTGGACACCACTGACATCCAAGGAGAGGAATTTGCCAAAGTTATAGTACAAAAGCTGAAGGACAACAAGCAGATGGGTCTTCAGCCATACCCAGAAATACTGCCAGCTTCTCAGTCACCATCATTAAATTTATTTCAAAATAAAAGCTTATAGGTGACTCTTTTTCATGAAGAAAAGTCAGTTTATTAAAAGGTATTTTATATTTATTTATGTTGCCCTGATCAGACTGTTGTTATGAAATCCATGTGAGTATTGGTAGCTTTAATGAAGTTTCTCCTTCAGGTATACTAGTTGCCTACATGACAGTACAGTATTTTTTTAATTAATGCAGTAGAAAATTTGCATTTTGCTACATAGTTCAACTTTCTGGTTAATTGAAGCTATTTTTAAATGTAATAATTATATGCTTTTTGTACCTAATGATGTCTGTAGTTATCAGGCATTTCGCATGGAAGCCATCTTCACATTCACTTTATGGATTATTTATTACTCATCTGAGATCCAGTTTGGCTTTATGCATCAGAGAGAGCACAGCTCTGCCATCCAGGTTCATATCCTCTCCCAAGGGGTGTGTATTAAACTCCCCAGATTACATTTTAAGTATTATTTATTGAATAATTCTTTTAAAAATTGTTTCAGAGGTAAAATGTTCACCTTTCCACATGTGTTTCTACCTCCATTTCTGACCTCAACCAATCAGAGTAAACAGTGTGATGTGTGTTTCCTTCTGTCCCCTTCTTCCTGCTCATTTGGAAAAGGGCCTTTCCTCATACTATTGTTGTTATAGCTTTATCCTGCAGCCCGCTTTCTGTGCTAAGTAACATCATCTCTGTACCACACAGAGCTCTAACGCATTCTTTTTAACTGCATAATATCAAAGCAGCTTTTTCTTTTCTTTAAGATATAATGTGAGTTCTTTCTTGGTTATGTCAAAGTAGAAATGTACAAGGAATAATAGCCCTTTTCTGAAAATATGTGTAATATTAGCAATGTCAGCAAAAAGTATGATATAGGACAAATTTGAAAGTACAGTCTTTCAATAAGCACTACACCAGCAGTATGAAAAAATGAGTAAGAGTAGAAATGACTGGATGGCATTGAGACAATTAAACATTATATTCAGATTATAAAATATATATTTTAATCTCCATTTTGGAGATTGACATTAACCTGTAGTGCCACATTACTGTGGCTCTGAGAAATATGGAAATTAATATGGAAAATGGAAACTAATTAAGTATTGGGTTATCTGTTATTATAATTATTATTTTTTTAAAGTGTTAGGATAAAGATTTAATTTGAGAAGTTTCCCCTTTATCTTTACATATTCTAAAATTTTATTTATTTTAAATCTTGGCAGTTTCTAATAGGCCTTGATATTGGTTTGATGATGTGGTAATCTGACTGGTAAAGTGACCATTGCCCCTTGTTTTCCATTCTGCCTAGATCTAAAAACTCAGTCTTCCAACCAGTCTATATGCATATGATACATGCATATTAGCCTCTTTTCTCCATAATTTAATATGGGGAGACAGAATAGTCATCCATGAGTAGCAACTTATGGTGAAATATTGAAGATCCAAGTGGATCTGCAAGCAGCCCTCATCCCTAGAACTGTTGCCATCCCAGCAGCCAGTTTTCATTGCAGCCCATGTTCAATAACAGTGATGCATAGGGAAAGTGTGGCAGGGTATGCTGAGTATAACTGGCCAGAAAACAAGTGGTAGTTCAGTGGGCTACATTGGATGGCACATAGAATGATAAAGGACATTTGGGTCCTGTGGTAAGGAAGTTCTTTTCGGTTCCTGCTCGAGCCTTCTAATTAAGTAAAGGAGAATGTCACAACTGCTGTCACATTTTAGCCCTCTTTGTTAACAAAAAGAATAGACTTCAGGCTCAAAACTTCAGAAACAATACTTTGCAAGAATTTTTTCATTGTTTTAAATTATATTTTATTTGAAAATGACCTTCTACATGTAACAATTAGTACTAGTTTTCTATTTTTAATAAAGTTTCATTTTATAGTATCCAAATAAAGACAATTTAAAGTATGAAATTATATAGGTTGTACCTGAATGTGATAATAATCATAGTGGTATTAGGAGAATGACAGATTAAGGTTCATTCACTCTGGGAAGGGACCAAATAATCTATAATGATCTGTTTTAACTAGGAACTATTAGATAACACTGAGGATTGCATTCTTCACATTGTATTTTAGGATGGTGCTACCAGAAGTGCAGTCCACAGAGCTGCTGCCACGATGTGGCAGCACTGGAGCATGTTAGAAATGCAAACCTGTGGCACCACCTCAGACCTTCAGAATCTGGCTCTGGTTTGAGGCCCAGGAACCTCTTGTAACAAACCCTCCAGGCCATTCATTATGCATGCAAAAGTTCCAGACCTCTTGTTTTAAAAAATACTATAATTGTGTATAAAATAATTTCTCTTTAGGTTCACAAATCTGTTTTCTTTATGTCTTGTTGCCCGTCTTCAGAATGTACGGTCTCAGAACCGAGGTTTGATTAAAATATTTCACATTATTTTGCATCCAAGTTAAATTCCCAAAACAAGTTTGGTTATGTTTTGTTTTTTAGAAATATCACTTAACCACGATAATCAGGCCAGTAGGCTTGAATCTACAACTCAGCTCTTTAAGGAAGAAGTTCAGAGGAACAGACACTTGAATGATGACAGCAAGACAAAAAGAAGACTGACTGCTGAAGGTTCTACCAACAAGACTGAGGTCAAGCAGGAGTGCCAAGCAGTGGGGCTGCTTTACATTTCCTTCCTTTGTTAGTCATCCTCTGCCCACCCTTACACCCTCAGTGAAATACCTGGTTTCCTAATTTATGCAGAAAAGTTTTATGACCAGTTGGGAGAACAGGAGAATCAGTAAATGTTCATATTTAGCCATCCTCACAAGCATCTCATTAGTTTCAGAAATTTATTTCTCCTCAAATTGCACCTCCTATCCCTCACAGAGCCTGGTTCCCCAACCATTTCTTGCATTTTTTTCTCTGTCTCTCTCCAATGGATGATTTCTTCCTCAATCAAGATTTCCTTCAAAAACAAAACTCCTTTACTTCTTATATATATCTCTTCTAATCCATTTCCTGGAAAATTATTCTAACTGCCTCTACTCTTACTACCAATTTTGTTCTTAATCATTTAAAATTTGATGTCATAGAATTAATGACTCTAGGTTGAAAGGAACAGTTATGCATTGGATATGCATCAAATTCCTCTACATTACAGATGTTAAGCAAAAACTTCCGCTGATGATGGGGATCTACTGCCCATTCAGAGTGCCCTCATTCCCAGACAGTTCTGTCAGGTAATCTTTCCTAGGCTGGTTTAGAAATAGACTTCCTATAGTTTGTATCCACTAGTCCTGGATCCAAACCTTGGGACAGAGTAAACAGTAAATCTCATGCATGCCCATATGACAGCTCTTTATGTGTTTCCAGGTAACTATCCTGTTCCTGGTAACTTCTTTTTTATGTTTCAAAATAATCCCTTTTCTTTCAATGGCTGTTAAAGAGGATTGATCTGTATTCCTGTACAGAATGGTACCTGTCACTGACACAATGCTCCAGTCTAGTTAGGTCTCGCCAGCACAATGGGGTATCTCCTTCTGTATAACTAATATACTAAAAGCCTATTTATCATCATCACATGTCATTGTTGAATTAATATGTCACTGTCAGCTAAAATACTCTTACTGTGCCATTTTTGCCTTCTTGTTTTTATATGTCCTCTGTCCATGGATTCCAAGTGATCAGTTTAACTCTCTTAACCTGTTTTTCGGTGTGTGTGTGTGTGTGTGTGTGTGTGTGTGTGTACTGTTCCTGATGATAACAGATACTGAGAGAGTCAGACAAAGATGGCTTTGTTGGCACTGTGCCACTGGGGAGAACCTGCTGAAGCTGGAGCCCCTACAGTATATCGTATTGGAGTCAAACCTCCTACTGCTGAAAATCACAGGGCCTCTGATTTCAGTACCATCAGATAAGCTGCCAGAAAAATAACATTGTAGATATCCATTTAACAGGACACAGGTGTTGTTGATAGAACTGTCTTGCTTTAAAAATTTCTACAAGAAGGCAGAAGAACCAGGTGCACAAATGACAAAACTAATGCAGAAGCACCAAAGAGACAAGCTAAAAGCATGGCAGAAACAAGGAGGTCAGATCTCTAAAATGTGTTATTTTTAAAAGCATCAAACACATGGCAAAGACTGCATACTCCTAATAATTTTCTGTCCTTTGCTCATAGATAAGCACCATATGAAAATCACAGCATCTTTGGCATGAGAAAAGTACTTCCCCTTTGGCAAGGGGAAGGAATGATTATGGGAAAGTACAGACATGTTCTAGAAATCATCCTGGCTGCTGTTTGCCCTAAGCACTGGCATGATGCTTGTTCCTAGGTTGCAAAGATGAGTGATGGTGTGAGGATACTAATCATGATAACATTCCATCCATGTCTCAACATTTATGGTTTTCACTCCCACTGCCACTATCCCAGGCCTGGTCCCATCAACTCCTAAGTTAGTCACTGAAAAAGCTTCCAGGATCATTTTTCCTTTTTTTCACACTGCACCCTACTCTAACGATCTCTCTCCGTCAGCATATTTATCACTTTGTGCCTAGGCTCAAGAAGCAGCAGAAATCTCATTGCCTATTGAACGGAATCTGAACTACAAGGCCTTGTATTTAAGACCCTCCTCTCTTTTTCCTTTTTTGTACTCAGAATCGAGTTGGCCTTTTAGGCCCACATATAACACTTTGCCTTCAGCAATCTTAAATTAAATTTTCTAACTTCATCCCTAATTCATTCCAGTCATTCAGTATATGATTCTTAAATCTGGAATCTCACAGCTCACCATTCACAAATTATAAAACTGCAAATAGTAATTTCATTCAGGTCACTAATTAAAATGCTGAATGGTGCTGGGACAAGGAAAAAGTCTGCAATATGATACAGGCTTCCATCCTTCAACTTGACAAAGCTCAATTAATCTTTGCTGTTTAGATACAGCCATTACCCTGCTCACTAATGAATATGATTTTAAAAAATTTAATGTATGGACATATTCATCATAAAGGAATATGTAATTCCAATTTCCAGGATTAGTTTTTAAAGCATTGGCTTGTTTTTTCATGTAAAATGTGTATTTCAGTGTAAGCACACTTTTGTTTTACAATGATGATATTAAAATATTAAAAAGACATGACCCCCCTCCCCTTACCTAGAAACAATGTGGTATTGTTCAGGCTCTGCCTATGAAATCTGGGTGCAAGGCAGTGTGCCCACCAAAATCTCATGATTTAAGTATACCAATTGTATAAAGAATCCCCAAATTCAACATCTGAAGGAAAAAAAACTTAGAAAATTAAAGATTAAACAGAAAACAACCTTAAAATTAGATAAAATAATACCCTTAGAGAGATTTCAGTGGGTGTATCTTTAAAATTAGAAGTGACTATGTAATAGAAACAAGTATAAATCTGGAAGAATTTGGAACTATGATTCTCAAAGTAAACCAGAAACTGTCCATTCTTAAAAACTGTCCCCCTTTGTTACTGGTAGACAGTCTTTCCAGAGTGTCAGGGGAGTCATCCTATTAACCAAAATGGCAGCAGAGAGAGTTTCTTAAGCAGAGCTGGCAGAAAGCTACAAATATGAATGGATAGGGCCCCGAGCATGCCAAAAGCTAGAAAGATAATCATATTTTTAAAAAGTCTCAC
Organism: Tonatia bakeri; assembly: GCA_004024845.1. Taxonomy (NCBI): domain Eukaryota; kingdom Metazoa; phylum Chordata; class Mammalia; order Chiroptera; family Phyllostomidae; genus Tonatia; species Tonatia bakeri. The sequence continues at coordinate 77,142 of PVIA01003611.1, read as the reverse complement.
CTCCCTCTCTATATAAATCTCGGGCTTGAGCTGGAAGATTGAAATGGTCTTTGAGACAGGAATCCACCATTCTCCCAGGTAGTGTGGCTGGCACCTAAATAAACCCCTTTTATACCAACGCGCGCCTCATAAGTTTGGCTTTTGGGGTGGCAGGCAGCCAAATCTCCAATTTTTTTTTATAACACCTTCTCATTTGACTCCTGACCTAGGGCAATAGCTACAGGAGACAACCAGTCAAAAGCTCCACCTTCCTAAACTTTGGTTGATTCCTTCTGAGGATATTTAGAGACCAAACAGGAAGCCAAAAAGGACCTGGCTGCAGGTACTTGTCATTTCTAGCCTTAAGTCCCTCCTCTTCCTGGTGACAGTGCTGAGCTCTCCCACGTCTGCTCTGAGTGTCTCACAGCAACTGAAGGAGGACGAGCTCACTAAAAAAGGCTCAGCTGGTAGAGTGACCAGCACATTCATTTTCAACTCTGTCCTTAATAGATGGTGAACAGTTTAAAGGGACAAAAAAACAAAGTTTGAAAATTAACTATCTCTAGTTTGGGGGATATAGCCTTATCACAAATGAGAGATATTTCACCTATGCCTCCCAAGAAGGTTAAAAGGACTCAAAATTCTCAATTTATCTTTTACTCCCAGGAGAATTCATAGATTTAGAATTTTAGGCTCTGGTGGGCAAGGAGCTGAACCTGGCCTGAGGGAAGGAGGTGGACACAGCGGGGAGCTTGTGGCCCACTAATCTAAGCACCACAAGCACAGAGTCCAGGGCCCAGGAAGATATTTTAACTTGTAATTCTTTTAAAATCAGAAGGAAAAAATGAATATAACAGCAGCAAATATAGCTAGGACTGTAGTAGTCTTAAGAATGTAGTTTAAAACATCGTTTTGTCTATTTTATGTTGTGTGGGCAGGAGCCCACAAAAGTCCCAAAGCAGCCCTGATTGAGAAGTGACTCCACTGGTAATGAGGGTGGTCGGTGGTTTGGGATGTTCTCCTGGGTTGTAAAGACTGGACCTAGCAAGCAGGGCACTCCAGAAGTATGAGGAAGGGCAGGACAGATGTGGATACCCTCCAGAAAGAACCAGTCCCTGGCAGCTCTGCCTGAGGCAGAAAAGCAAACAGCCACACAGGCAGTGAGTACTGCAAGTTAAGGTATGGTCCTTGCACCATGAGAGCTCTCCCATCCCATCTGCCAGGATGGGCACAGTCCTCAGGACCCAGAAGCAACACTAGATTCAGATTTCCCACCAATCCCTTCAGGTAAAAGCTGGAGCCAGATTTAATTTAGAAACAAATATGTATCTTGTTCCTGAGCATTGCAAGCAAAATAACTCCTGATGCACACAGGCTTATTGGGGAAAAGGATTTTGAGGGAAAAATATTTCATCTTAAATTGCTAACATAGTTTTAAAAGTAAATGGAATTGTTGGGGAGGAAACATGCTCTGTTGCAGGTGCTTATCTGTCTGTCCCAGGAAGCAGCCTCTCTTGGCTGGCATGGTAGCTCCCTGAATATCTTAACCTGAAGGAATTTCAGAAAATGGAGAAGCAGAAAGGTCACTCTGACCTTCTGGCCTTCTGGCCCTTCTTCCCAAAAATGAGTCCCGAAACTTGCTGTGAAAAGTGATCTCCTGAGGCTTCCGGCCAAGATGGAGGCATAGGTAGTCGCACTGTGCCTCCTCATCCGGACCCATAAGGAGGGGGGAAGTCGGAGGCCTACAGAGAGGGGTTGAGGGGTCCCGGCAGGAAAAAGCGGTGACTGGCAGGCGTGGGCATGCAGAGCACAGACAGCAGTTCGCTGACCCCAGAAGCACAGGGGCAGCTGATGGACCGGTGGCAGACCCTGGGTGCGGGAGGCAACAAGCAGATCCAGTGAGGTGTAAAGCAGCTGACTGTCCGCAGCCACACATTCGTGTGCAGACAAACTAAACAAAAACAGGCAGCCACACAGGCCCACAACCCAGGGATTCAGCGCCAGGGAAACAAAGCCTAAGAGCACCACCTGAAAACACCTGTGGGAGTTGAGGCCGGGAGAATCTCCCATCATCACTGGAGAGCTCCCCGGGGAGACCCACAGAGCCCAAGAAAGTACACAAACCCATCCGCCCAGGAGCCAGCACCAGAAGAGCCCAATTTGCTTGTGGGAAAGTGGCAAAGGGAAGTCCTAGAGAGAGTAGAGCAGGCTCCATTGTTCCCTCTCAGACCCCGCCCCCACATACAACGTCACAACCCAGCGATGGGGTTTCCCTGCCCAGGTGAACACCTAAGGCTCTATCGCCCATACGTAACAGCCACAACCAGACCAAAGGAAAATAAAAAATAAAAAAGATGGCTCAAACAGAATTGAAATCCCCAGATCCAGTTTTTTTTAAGTGACCAGGAGATAGCCAACCTATCAGATGCACAGTTCAAAACACTGGTGATTGGGATGCTCACAGAATTGGTTGACTTTGGTCATAAGTTAGATGAACAAATGCAGGCTACCATAAGAGAAATTAAGGAAAATGCACAGGGAACCAATAGTGATGGGAAGAAAACTGGGACTCAAATCAATGGAGTGGACCAGAAGGAAGAAAGGAACAACCAAACAGAAAAGAATGAAGAAACAAGAATTCAAAAAAATGAGGAGAGGCTTAGGGACCTCCAGAATATCTTTAAACGTTCCAACATATGAAATACAGGGGTACCAGAAGGAGAAGAGGAAAAGCAACAAGTGCAAAAGTTATTTGAACATATAATAAAGGAGAACTTCCCCAATCTGGCAAGGGAAATAGACTTCCGGGATGTCCGGGAATCTCAGAGAGTCCCAAAGAGGTTGGACCCAAGGAGGAACATGCCAAGGCACATCATAATTACATTACCCAAGGAAAAATGAAGGAGAGAATTCTAGAAGCAGCAAGAGATAAGGGGACAGTTACCTACAAAGGAGTTCCCATCAGACTGTCAGCTGATTTCTCAAAAGAGATCTTGCAGGCAAGAAGGGGCTGGAAAGAAATATTCCAAGTCATGAAAGGCAAGGACCTACATCCCAGATTGCTCTATCCAGCAAAGCTTTCAGTTAGAATGGAAGGGCAGATAAAGTGCTTCTCAGATAAGGCCAAGTTAAAGGAGTTCATCATCACCAAGCCCTTATTATATGAAATGTTAAAGGGACTTACCTAAGAAAAAGAAGATTAAAAATATGAACAGTAAAAAAAGACATCAAACTCACAGTTAGTAACAACCATACCTAAAACAAAAGCAAACTAAGCAAAGAACTAGAACAGGAACAGAAATGGAGATCACATGGAGGGTTAGCAACAGGGAAGTGGGAGGAGGAGAGAGGGGGAAAGGTATAGAGAATAAGTAGCATAGACAATAGGTAGAAAATAGGGGGAGAGCAAGAATAGTGTGGGAAACACAGAAGCTAAAGAACTTATGACACATGGACATGAACTAAAGAGGGGGAATGTGGGTGGGAGGTGGTGGGCAGGGTGGAGGGGAGTGAAGGGGGAAAATGGGACAACTGTAACAGCATAATCAATAAAAGAAAAAAAAAAAGGTGATCTCCCTGCACCAGGAAAAAGGCAGACACTGCTCACTGGATAGGAACCTGGGGATCAAGAAATTTGTACCAAGACTGTTAAACTTACCCTCATCTTCCCAGTTACTTCTCCACCATATTCTATTCCTCACTCAAAATCCCTCTATCTCAGGGGTGTCAAACTCATTTTCACCAGGGACCACATCAGGCTGACAGTTGCCTTCAAGGGGCAGAATGTAATTTCAACTCCTTAACAGTTAAGGAGAGGTTACATTTATATGGCAGTAAAATTATTTTGGCCCTTTGAAGGGAACTACGAAGCTCATGTGCCACCCGCCCCCCCCCCCCGCTTAAAATTAGTTTGACACCTCTGCTCTATCTTGTCAATTTTCCCTGCTCTGGTCATTTCTTCAGGTCCTCATTCTCTTGTGAAGGCTCCTGTGCACATTTAAAAATTTAATAAAATGGATGTGCTTTACTCTTGTTTATCTGTCTTTGTCAGTCTGATATTCAGACCCAACCACAGACCTAAGGGGATCAAGGAAAACCCCATCCTCTCCTCAAGGCACTGAGTTCCAAGTTCTAGGATATTATCCAGTTAATTTATCCCAAAATTGATGTCTATCTGAAGTATGCAATTTCTTAAGCTCTGATCAACATAAAACTCTTAAGATCACTTTCCTTTTTCTCCATTAGTGGTCACATTATCATCCCCACCACAGACATTGAGGAAGGACAATGACACTGAGTTAAATGAAGAAACCCACTGTCTAACAGATCTCTATGATAAAATCAGATGTGGACATGTCACACACAGCCTTACCAGTTTCTTTACTAGTAAACACACTCTTTAAAGAGAGCCATTTATTTTATTTTATTTTTTTTATTGTTGTTCAAGTACAGTTTTTGCTAATATTACAGGTAAAATAGTTGGTCATTTTAGACCTGCACAACTGTTTCCCATGAAAAAATGCCAAAAGCAAAGAAATTGATTACAGCATAGACAGTTGCCCTCAAGATGCTATGCGACAACTAAGGACAATTAGAACTTTTAAAAATCAATTAACTAGATATTTTATTTGCCAATATTAATGTTACCATATTAAGAATTTAACAATTAAAATGTTTAAACAATTTACTACTGCTGTAGGAAATATAATTAAAAAACAAAATATCTTCTTAACCCAGAAATTCTCTCCACAAAGGTAGTAAAGAAGTTAGTTCCTGAATAAGCATTCAACCACAATGTGATTGCATCACAAGCAATTTGCAGACAGAAATGTGGCCCTTTTGTGTGTAGCCAAGCAAACACAGCCCACTGCACTCCACTTCTCAAGATAAACAGTAGCCAGTCCTCAAATCAGAGGACTGGACAGCACCATTGGTCACACATAGTTCATCCTAGATACACTTAGTAATTGGAGTGACCATCTGTATTGACCAACTGACTTTATTCAAAGGAAAAATAAACTCATATATTTAAGAGACAGACAGCCCCCCCACCAAGTTAGGCTCAGACCGTCCATGGATATTGGGAGATGGGGGCTCTCTTCCTTGGCGATTGCATTTCAAAGAGATGGTCCACAGGTCCTTGAGAAAGACACAACCAGGATGTAAGTATGACCAAGGGCCTATCTAGTCTCCAGAAGAATTTGTGTATATTCCAAATAAATTAGAGGTACTTACCATTAAAACTTTTCAAAAGTAAATGTACTGAGTAAAAATGGATGGGAGTAAAACATCTTTAACAACGAGAAGGAACCCTCCTTGCTTCAATTTGCATTTTGTACTTGTCCTTACACCAAATTGGACATTTTTAAAGGCCTGGAAGCTGGGCTACTCATTTCACAATGTATACATAACTTTTCTTTCATATATCATTTCAAGAAGGACCCTATCCTAAAGGATATTACCTTTTCATGGATGAGTAAATTATGTACCAAACAACAAAAAGGAAGATAATTGCAGATTATAGAAAGAGCTAAAAATGAAACAAACAAGGTCTCATGAGAGAATTTATGTGTAGTGAAGAGAATAAATTTTCTTGGAATGGTAAGAAACACCTCTCAGCTTGTGACACTTAATTGGACTTTATGGAAAATGAGGGGTAGGGGCAGCCCTTTGCAGGCTCGAAGAAGGGCTCGGCCATTATGGCTAGAAGCCTTGGGAAGGGTGGTGAGAGAAGGTGAAAGAGATAAGTGAAGCCCAGAACTAGGAGTGCATTTAGCTCTAAGAAGGAGTCGATCTTATTCTAAACATGAAAGGAAATTGCCAAAGAGTTCTAAGGAGTAATTAACAACACTGGTGGTAGATTGTGGGGCAGGCAAGAGGCAAGAAGGGAACTTCACTTGGAGGCCTGGACAGAGTGGTACAATTTAGATGGTCAGACAAACAGATTCAATATGCACTTCAGGCTTAGAACCAACATAATGTGGTGATGGATGAGATCTGAGGGAAGGGAAGGACTAACAATTACTGTATTTCTAGGTTTGGACCTGAGTAACTTAGTGGATAGAAAAGACATTAAGTTTTGGTTTGGTTTGGTTTGGTTTGGTTTGGTTTGGTTTGGTTTGGTTTGGTTTGGATGGGTTGGGTTTGAATTAATGATTGGTTTGGCAAAGTGGAACAGATACCTGTTCTTGATGTAATACATTTCAGAAGCCTTTTGTACACCCATCTGGAGTCATCTGGATATCACGCAAGGGCACCAAACCAGAAACCTAAATGAGAGCCATGAGCAATGAGATGATTTCTGTAACTGGTCAACAATAATGCAGTAGCTAACATCTCTGAATGCTTACCTGTTATCCTGCCAAGTGCCTCTGCAAATATCATTAATTCTGAAAATAGTACTATCATTATTCCCACCATACAGATGAGGAAACTGAGGTTAGGAGGTTACTGGGGAAAAATTACCTTCCCTAGGTCATCCAGCTACATTTGCACTCTAGGAAGCACACTGCTAAGTCCAACAATGATGCCATAACCACCCTGACATCCTCAGTCAACTCTTGAACCCTTTATATTATTGAACAGATTCTTCCTCTTCCATTTGCCGAGTCCCTAACAACACTTGATAGGTGATACAATGAAACCTAATATTGTATTCTTTTACACTAAAAGAATTGTGGTCCTAACCTAAAGGGGGGAAAACGACTATGAGCACATCTCCTGGATAATCCGCTATGGGTTGACAAGAGGGTTAACCCATCTTTACTGGGCCCCTTGTGTAGAAGTCTCTGTGTTGAGACAATGCAGCACAGAGAAAATTACAACATGGACTGTGCTCTCCAGTCACCTCTTTCCAGTTGTAGAGAAAGATACACACACGTCAACAGTTAAAGATGACAGATAGGTGTAGAGATGTGTATGCCAGATAGGCACAAAGAGATCAATGACTCACTAAACTAAAGTTACTGAAGCCCTGTGTGCTCTGCACTGCTCAAGGACTTGGCACACAGGCACACCAGGAAATATGACATACATGTGAGTCTTTTCAGTCTTTCTCAACCTCTGACCCCCCTTCCCAGGTCCTTCACATGCATATCACATAGCTGTGCCATCTCAATCTCTAAGTGGTCCCCTAAGGCAGAGAGCATGGCTGGTCAAGTATAGTCAGAAAGAAGGGCCCAGACTGTGTCTTCTAAAACCAAAATCATTATTTTTGCATGATTCCCCAGTTTTTTACTAGTATGCTTAGTAGTAGTAATAGTAGTAGTAGTAGTAGTAGTAGTAGTAGTAGTAGTAGTAGTATTGCTCCATGAAATATGTCAAATAGTGGCCTTAAAACAAGTTATGTTGATATCCTAACCTCTGGAACCTATGAATATGACCTTACTTGGAAAAAAAGATCTTTGCAGATATCATTAAATTAATGAAGTCGAGCTAAAGCCACCCTGGATTAATTGGGTAGTCCTACATCCAATGACTAGAGTCCTTATAAGACACAGAAAAGGACACAGACAGAGAGAAGCCACAAGAAGATGGAGGCAGCAACTGGAGTGATGCAGCCATAAACCCAGGGATGCCAGGAGCTCCTAGAAGCTGGAGAGGTAGAGAGGACCTTCCACTGGAGCCTCTGGAGAAAGCACGGTCTGGGTTTGGACTTCATGAGTTTGGACTTCTAGCCTCCAGAACTGTGACAGAATAAATTTCTGTTCTGTTCCTAAACCACCAAGTTTATGGTAGTTTGATATTGTTAGCCCTTAGGACACAAATACACTCACTTTTTTAAAAACAATTTTTTTAGAACATTCTAGATGATTTCTAGAAGAACTGAGAAGCCAGCACATAGAATTTCCATGTAATACCCTATACTAAGTTTCTCCTATTACTAACATTAGAATTACTAACATTAGTCTTGCATTAGTATAATTTGTATATTTGTTATAACTGTTGAGCCAATTTGATACATTATCATTAAAGTACACAGTTGATTCAGATTCCCTAAGTTTTTACCTAATGTCCTTTTTATGCCCCAGAGTACTACATCACAGGTCACTATCTTGTCTCCTTAGGCTTCTACATATTTTTGACCCAGCAACTCAATATCCAAGAATCTTCTCTAAGGTAACAATCACAGGTATGTGTAAAGATTAAGCCACATGACATTTACTGTTAATGCCTAAAAATTATAGAGGAACCACAGAGCTTTTGTTAATGTGAGCTGTAACGACCCATATCTACCACAATAGAAATTAAACTGAGAAAATGTTTTAAACACTTATTAATTCATGTAAAAATAATTATACCCACTCAATATATCTTTATGAAAAATAACTATACTTTCTAAAATGAAATAAAATCTATAATATTGGTATTACTTACATTTTTGCAAATGATATTAAATGTTTAAGAGAGATATATAATGTGAGCTGAGTTTTCATATATACATGCAGCCTGTTGCAGAACCAGAAGTTGCGAAGCCTCTGGAAAATTCTGCTGTTCACCTGAGAGAGGGAGTCAGAAATGCAACAATATTTTAGAATTGTACTGAAAATATGTTTGACCTCATGGACTCCCTGACAGGGCCACAGGGAGTCTCGGGGTCAGACTTTGAGATATGCTAACTTAAAACAGCATAAAGTATGAAACTGTGATGTTATTTGATAAACAAAATATACCACACAACAAAGGATAAATGATTCTCCATCTTACTGGGTGAGAACTCCTAATTCCTGTAACTGAACTGACAATGTGCTGTTGTCTTCTTGCTCTTTTCTTGTGCTAGCAGAGGTAGCCCCTCCCTCTAGGAATAGCCCTGTGTTTCTGAGTCCCCCCAGCCTGCCAGTGCCCGCTCCCCAGAGCCTTGGCCTCTGCAGGCTCTGTCCAGCAACACTGAACCTGCTCAAAGGTCTCATGTTTCATTAAATAGTCTCTTCCCTCTCCATCCATTTCTCTCTTTCTCCTTCCTTTTTCTATTACAGCGGATTTATTTTTTATCCCCCCCAACTTTCTAAGGTAATAAGGTAAAAATTAAAAATCACAGTTATATGCAATATACAAAGTGGAAGCGCCCCATGAGCCCTAATCTCCCCTGTTGTGGACCATTCTGTGTGGTTTCCAAGACTATAGCCCTGTGAGAGCAAGCCCTGTAAGTCCCCCTGGAAAACAAGGTAAAAACTCAGGTGGCAGACATTACCCAACTCTAACACCAACGGTTCCCATGGGAATCAGGTCCAATAAATACATTTTATCCTTCGAAGCTTGCTCTGCTTTATTTTATATAGCCCTGGTGATATAAATTGGATGTTTAAGTTCAAGGCATAAGGAGGAAACTCCTTATCTCATGAAACACATCTTAAAGACCCTCTGGCATCAGCATGACTAACAGACCCTGACTTATGACAGATCTGTATTCCTTCAATACCTGTTTTTGTATGACTATAGTGTTTTTGACATTGATTGATGAACTATGTATGTATGCTGTATACACTCACACATACTATCCCCAATAAAAGCCATTTGGGAGAACGGCTTGTGGCATTCCCCACTAGAGGGAATTGCTACTCCCTTTCCTTGCCTGTTTGGTCATCTAGACATCAGTGGCTCCAGAGCCAGTCATTTCTCCTGACCTGACTCATCACAGTAGCCCTGGCCCTCAATGGCTCCACAGGAAAGTCGACATTCCAGCCAGCCTTCCATTCTGCACTGCCACACACAGTGACAACCTGCTTTCCTCTCTACCACTCATGTCCATCCAAGAAATCACTAGTCTTTTAATTCTTCCTCCAAAGGTGAATTTTCAAGACAATGTTTTCTACCCAACCATACTACTGTGCTTCAAATCCAGCACCTCTTTGCCAAGTACTATGCCAGCTTAAACATGTAACACCCTTTCACTTAAAACACTCCATTATGCTTAGTAAAAAAAATGTGCATGAACTGAGTCTGATCCCTTGAATCTTATGACTGATGTAACCACCCAATGGGAAGCTGTGTGGCTTGGACCAGGGTCTTGGCAGTGGCAGTGGAGACAAGTGGCCAAGTCAATATATATTTTGGAGACAGAACAAGACTTGTCCACAAATTCACTCTGGAAATACAGTGGTAAGGTAGAAAGAGACATCAGGATAAGCCTCAAGGTTTTAGCTTTAAAATGTGGCTGAATGATGGTATCAATTTTCTGAGATAAATGAAACTGGGAACAACCAGGCTGCAGATGAAAAACACCAAGAGTTCAGTTTTGGGGACATTAAGTTTAGGATTGTGATGACAAGTCCAACCAAGTCTGTAATCAGAGAAATAAGTAAAACTGAGAGGCATCAATGAATATAGGGCATATAGACATCACTTAAAATAGTGAAAGAGGTAAGGTCACCAAGAACAAGAAAGGAGAAAACTGGTTAAATAAAGTTATACTGAAATGTAGTAAATAGGTGGTGACTATCCAAAGGGTAATAAATGGAAGATCCTGAAGATTACTTCTTCTCTTCCTGCATATACAGTGTCTGGCAGAAGTACCATCTGCTTGACAGTGGTTGGTAGGGTATGTGAATGCCTCACGCAAGATGAACAGCAATTTAAACATTTCACTTAAAATGTAATATGGTGTGCTTGCATGTTATATTGTTATCTTACATAATTACATGCTTAAGATTTTGTAATAAACAATTTTACGATAAAAAGGGGCATTATTTGTGCCAGACCCTGTACACTTTTGATAAATCTATGTTATTTAAAATTGTTTAAGTTAATCATGATTCTGGAATTCTATCAGGAAATTGTGAAAGTAGAATGATGTCATTTGTAACAACTTAGTCTTCGTAAGAAAAAAATCTACATAGTAAGAAGGAGATGTTGATTTCCAGTGGAAAAGAGAGATCAGTTTTGAAAAGTTCAATGTTTTTTCAGTTCTTTTTTGAATACTTTGCATGGTCATAGGTGATGGGTGATTTATGAACACACCCTTATTAAGATAATTTAACACTTGTGCCAAAGGAAGATCAAGTATAGACTGCATGTAGACCTCTTGAGAGTGAAATGCCTTATTTAGCAGCCACTAAAGGAGTCTGACTTTTCCCAGTGCAGGCAGGACTGAGACTAAGCTGAAGCTCCAGAAAGTAAATGAGGTCAGTGCCCCATCCTGCAGTTCTGGGAAGACTTAGATTCTTAAAGAAAGAACTTGACAATTGCTCTTCAAATTGTTAACATCCTTCTCTTACCAAAACAGTGTTCCATGAAGAACACTTTTCCCCCACCTCCCTTCCTCCCTTCCTTCCTTCCTTCCTTCCTTCCTTCCTTCCTTCCTTCCTTCCTTCCTTCCTTCCTCCCTCCCTCCCTCCCTCCCTTCCTTCCTTCCTTCCTTCCTTCTCTTTCTATTTCCTGTGCCAAACTATAATCCTCCTTTCCCCACCGCTCCCCCTAAATCCAGATTCCATGATTGCTGTTTTATTAAGACAGGACTGAGCAACTGGACCCCATGTTCTGGGCAGATCCTATTTTTCTCAGGTCAAACCTCAGCAGAGAAACCCACTCCTGCTCACTGGAGAACTTTACTGTTGACACAGAACTAACTGGTTCTGCTAATGACATCCTTAAACTAGAAGGAGCACGGGCAGGGAAGAGCAGGCCTGGATTTTCCTCAGGAGAAGGAAGTTTGGATATTTCTGTCAGTTACCAATCATAGCAACATAACTATTCAATTGTTTCAACAGAGAAAAGTACAAGTGCTTATATCTTTACTTTCTGGAATTTCTAAAAATCAAGTGGCATATCTAATGCATTTACACCATGAAAACTTTATCTTGGTTCCTCACTAATTTATGAGGTACTTGGAATGAAAATGTGGTTTAAATGACCAAATGTTCTGACTGTTCAGAAAGGAGACAAATAAAGTGAGTGGAACATGGATTTATTTTCCTGCACTTTACCAATCAGAAATTCAACTCCATCCCAGGGACCTTGTCTTCTTTTATGAGTTATTAAGATAAAACTCAGTAACCTCATACACTGTACCACACTGTACATTTCCCTGTACCACCACAGGAAGAACAATTGTTTCACATAGGCTGCCAAACCTTAATTTTTCTTTTTTTCACATACCTTTCTTTCATGTGTGTGAACATTTAACTTCTACTCTCTTAGCAAACTGCAATTACATATACAGTGTTGTCAACTACAGTCACCATGTTTTACATCAGACCATCAGACCTTATTCATTTGTAGTTGAAAGTCAGCACCCTTTCCCAATATCTCCCTGTTCCCCCACCCCCAGCCTTGGCAACCACTTTTCTACTCTGTTTGTATGAGTTTGACTTTTTAAAAAAGATTTCACATACACTATGAGTTTGGCTTTTAAGATTTGACATGTAAGTTATATCACACTGTACTCATCTTCCTCTGACTTACTTAGCATAATACGTTCAATTTTCATCCATGTTACTGGAAATGGAAAGATGTCCTTTTTATGGCTGCATAATATTCCATTATATATAGTCATACACATACACACACACATACACGAATATATATAATGGAATATACATAATGGAATATTACTCCCAGGATCATTTGAATCTATTTTCACTGAAGTGATAATATGTATGTATGTGTGTGTATATATATATATATATGTGTGTGTATGTATATATATATATGTATGTATGTGTATATATATATATATTTATCACTTCTTTATATTTTCATCTACTGATGGATACTTAAGTTGTTCCTGTATCTTCATTATTATAAATAAAATTTTTCATTTATTAAAATGAAATAAGGCCAGCCAAGATGGAGGCATAGGTAGTCACACTGTGCCTCCTTGCACAACCACAACTAAGGACAACAAAAATTGAGAAACAAAAAACAACCAGAACAGAGAGAAATGAATTGAATGGAAGTCTGACTACCATACGTCTAGACTGATAAGGAGGGGTGGAGTCAGAGGCCTACAGAAAGGGGTCCAGGGGTCCCAGCAGGAAAAAGCGGTGCGTGGCAGATTCGGGCACACAGGGCCCAGATGGCAGTTGGCAGACCCCAGAAGCACAGGGGCAGCTGATGGACCAGTGGAAGACCCTGGGCGCAGGAGGCAACAAGCAGACCCAGTGAGGTGCACAAGGCAGCTGGCTGTCCACAGCCACACATTCACTCGCAGACAAACTAAGCGAAAATGAGCAGCAACACAGACCGCACAACCCAGGGACCCAGCACCAGGAAACAAAGCCTAAGAGCACCGACTGAAAACACTTGTGGGAGTTGAGGCCGGGAGATTCTCTCAGCCTCACAGGAGGCTCCTTAGAGAAACCCACAGAGTCCGAGAAAGTACACAAGCCCACCCACCTGGGAGCCAGCCCCAGAAGGGCCCAATTTGCCTGTGGGAAGCGGCAGAGGGTACTGAAGTCCTAGAGAGAGTGGAGCGGGCGCCATTGTTCCCTCTCAGACTCCACCCCCACATACAACGTCACAACCCAGTGACTGGGGTGCCCTGCCCTGGTGAACACCTAAGGCTCCACCCATCATACGCAACAGGCATGACCAGAGCAAAGGAAAAAAATAAATAAATAAAAAAGATGGCTCAAACAGAATTAAAATCCCCAGATCCAGTTTTTTTAAGCAACGGAGAGATACCCAACCTATCAGATGCACAGTTCAAAGCACTGGTGATCAGGATGCTCACAGAATTGGTTGGCTTTGGTCATAAATTAGATGAACAAATGCAGGCTACCATAAGAGAAATTAAGGGAAATGCACAGGGAACCAATGGTGATGGGAAGAAAACTGGGACTCAGATCAATGGAATGGACCAGAAGGAAGAAAGGAACAACCAAACAGAAAAGAATGAAGAAACAAGAATTCAAAAAAATGAGGAGAGGTTTAGGGACCTCCAGGACATCTTTAAATGTTCCAACATCCGAATTATAGTGGAAAAGTTATTTGAACAAATAACAAAGGAGAACTTCCCCAATCTGGCAAGGGAAATAGACTTCCAGGAAGTCCAGGAAGCTCAGAGAGACCCAAGGTAGTTGGACCCAAGGACGAAAATGCCAAGACACATCATAATTACATTACACAAGGTAAAAATGAAGGAGAAAATTCTAGAAGCAGCAAGAGATAAGGGGACAGCAGCAAGAAATAAGGGGACAGTAACCTACAAAGGAGTTCCCATCAGACTGTCAGCTGATTTCTCAAAAGAGATCTTGTAGGCAAGAAGGGGCTGGAAGGAAGTATTCACAGTCATGAAAGGCAAGGGTCTACATCCAAGACTGCCCTATCCAGCAAAGCTTTCAGTTAGAATGGAAGGGCAGATAAAGTGCTTCTCAGATAAGACCAAGTTAAAGGAGTTCATCATCACCAAGCCCTTATTATACGAAATGTTAAAGAGACTTACCTAAGAAAAAGAAGATTAAAAATATGAACAGTAAAAAAAGTCATCAAATGGAGGGTTAGCAACAGTGAAGTAGGAGGAGGAGGGAGGGGGAAAAGATATAGAGAATAAGTAGCACTGACAATAGGCAGAAAACAGACAGGGGGTGGGCAAGAATAGTATGGGAAATGTAGAAGGAAATGTGGGCAGGGTGGAGGGGAGTGAAGGGGGAAAATGGAACAACTGTAATAGCATAATCAATAAAATAAAAAAAAGAATTAAAAAATACATCTCCACCAAACCAGTACTACAAGATTTATAAAGGGTCTATTACAAGAAAGGAAAAGAGTGAAAGAGAGAAGAGTACAGGTACAAAGGGGGAAAATGAACAAATGCCTATTAATAATAACCTTAAATGATAATAGAATAAATGCTCTAATCAAAAGACACAGGGTAGCTGAATGGATAAGAAAACATAACCTGCACCCATGCTGCCTAGAAGAGACCCACCTGAGAACAAAAGACCTACACAAACTGAAAGTAAAGGATTGGAAAAAATGCTGCAAGCAAATGGGAGAGAAAACTGGGGTAGCAATACTCATCTCAAATAAAATAAACTTCAAAACAAGGGACATAAAAAGAGTTCCAGAAAAACCCATCATAATACTCAACAGAAGATTCCATCAAGGTGACATAAACATTATTAATATGTATGCACACAACATAGGAGCTGCCAAATATATAAGGAAAATCTTAGAGGACTTGAAGAAAGATATAAACAGCATATTATAGTAGGGTATTTTTAACACTCCACTGTCAAAAAAGGAAAGATCTTCCAAACAAAATATCAACAATGACATTAAGGTATTAAACAACGTCCTAGATCAAATGGACTTAACTGATATATATAGAAACTTCATCCCAAAGAAGCAAAATACACATTCTTTTCAAATGCACATGTAACATTTTCAACAATAGACCACATGATAGGACAAAAATAAGCCTCAACAAATTTAAGAAAACTGAAATGATATCAAGCCTATTCTTGGAGCACAAGAGCCTGAAACTAGAAATCAACAAAGAGAAAAAAACTAAAAAATGCTCAAATTCATTGAGATTGAATAGCATGCTATTAAACAATGAATGGGTTAATAATGAAATCAAGGAAGAAATTAAAAGGTTTCTGGCAACAAATGAAAACAAGCACACAACAATCTAAAGCTTATGGGACACAGCGAGGCAGTCCTTAGAGCAAAGTTCATAGCGATACAGGCCTATTAAAAAAGGTGGAAACATTTCAAATAAAGAACCTATTTTAATATCTGCAAGAACTGGAGGAACAACAACAAAGACAGCCCAGAGCAAGTAGAAGGAAGGAAATAGTTAAGATCAGAGCATCTAGGGAACCCGTCTACATGATATGGCGAATGTAATCCAGCCCCTAACTCAGAAAGTCCAGTGGGGAGCAAGTTGGCACACAGGACCCATGCCCACAGATAGGTTCTCCCACGTGGAATCAGGTCTGCATTGTACCTAGGCTGCTTTGAGGTTTGCTTTTGCTAAAACTCACTCACCCTGAATTGAGGCAGCAAATGTTTATTGCACATATTTAAAGTAATTTCCTAAAATCTATGCTAAACCTCCCAAGGATGAGTGTAACCAGTTCAACCACTTTTTCCATTACATTTGCAAATATCCTTTTTCTTTGTAGTAATTAGCAACATCCTCTCCTTTGTTATCTGTAAAAGTTAATCACTTAAAGTGAACCTGTGCATAGTAAATGAGGACCATCCTCCATATAATGTGCCCAGAAAAGCAATAAAAGCTTGTCCAGGCAGGAGTCAGAGCCTCTCTCATTCAAAGAGTGGCTATGCCATCTCTTTTTCTCCATAGGACTTCTGTAGTCTGTGTGAATTTGTTCATCGCAGCCACAACACATGGACCCCCAGGCCGGAGTCTGCATCAAGAGTATAATTAAACGACATAGAGACTAAAAGAACAATTATGCCTGCACCTTTAATAAACTTTTCTAGTTGGCTGTCAGTAGGTAGTTGTTGTTGCATTGTTTTTCAATTTTATCTCTAGAGCTTCACTAAGTCTGTATTCCAAATAATGAATTTAACCGGTCCCATCTTCTCCTCTTTCTTTCATTTCAAATTTTAATTCTGCCATCTTAGCCTATTTTTTTTCTTTTTCTTTCTTGTATTTCTTCTATTTCTCTTCCACCCTGCCCTTTTATTTTTCCTTTTTCTTTTTCTTTTCTCTTTTCCCTTACATTCCAAGTTTTAATTTTTCCCTCTCTTGGTCTGGTTTTTGTTCCTGACTATTAGTATTCCCTCTTCTTCTATCATTCCAAAATCATTATTCATTCCTCTAAACATCTCTTAGACTTTTCTTTGTTTCTTTTTTCCCTTTTATTCCAATACCACCTACATTAATTTTAGCTTTTTTTTTTTTTTTTGTGGATATTACTCTGGTGGATCTTTCTCTACAATGTGGCTCCTAATTTTCATTAATTATTTACTATTTTTCCTTCCTTTTTCTTTCTTTCTCTCACTTTAATTTATATTATTTTAATTTCTGTTTAAACCTAATACTATACACTTCCCTCCTCATACTCAATTCCATATTCATCAGTACCGTTTTTATTCATGAGGTAAATTTTACCTTCTTTCTTTCCATTGCTCCAACTCCCAACATTTACTGGTAATCTTCCCTCCACCCTCTCAAAATCATTTCTCTTTCAGTAGGTCATCTCATATCCTCTCTTTCTTATAATAGTATTAATCTCATTACACCCTTATTAATACTGATTAATTTGCTGTTGATAGTGGGAATGTGGGGTGGGAGTTATATTTGTGGCCATGGGTTTGTTTCCTGGGCTTTGAGGTTTTGTTGTGGCAGCACCTATACAACAGCACACAAGACCCAGTGGGCAGAGTAACCCTCAGTCAACCAGCTAGAGAGAAGGACCCACCAAA
This sequence comes from Tonatia bakeri, assembly GCA_004024845.1. Classification (NCBI taxonomy): domain Eukaryota; kingdom Metazoa; phylum Chordata; class Mammalia; order Chiroptera; family Phyllostomidae; genus Tonatia; species Tonatia bakeri. The sequence continues at coordinate 59,826 of PVIA01003611.1, read as the reverse complement.
GAAGGACCTGGCAACAATCAAAACACAATTACATCCAGAAAACCAGTATTAAAGGCATAAAGGGCTATTGGGAACCACCCTGCCTGGTATCAGAAGCTGTAACCCCCTCCAAGGCTAAGGCTGAGGGAACGACCTTGGACCATAAGCCAGCAAGGAGACAAGCTTATCTCCCTGGAAGGAGTGCTGCTTCTGCTCCTTTTACTTCACCCTGCCTGGTCCCCAATGCTTGGTCAGTTAGCTAATGACGGGTAAGATTCCCCAAGTGGGTAACAACCTAAGACAGGCACGATCACATGGGAGGCCCCCAAGGAAGGACTTTGGGGGCTACAGCAAAAGGGGGTGATGGACCCTCACCCCTCAGCTTTGACATAGCCTGAGTCCTCACTGTCTGCAAGAAAATCTCCTAATCTCTTGGCTGTCTTACTTCACTTGCTCCACCTAAGCCTGAAACAATGACAGAGGGTGGTGCCGCCCTGTACTGGAAAGGGCGGGTTCCCCAGGTGATCAGGCCTAAGAAAGAATATGTAAAATCCTGTGAAACCTGCTTTGTTTAGAATGCTCTCAATGAAATGATAAGGGTCCAAGCAAGAAGTAAGTTTGTTCCTCAAAGTTTTACAGCTCTTTAGCTATCTGACCCTGACTCAAAATAGGCCCTCAGACTTCTTTATTAGCTATTGTTTGATCCTTACTTCCTGGCAATGATTAATGAGCTTTACCTGAATTCCTGTGTAAACGAACCCAATAAAAGCCCATGAGGAAAAGGCTCTTGGCCCTTCTCCTGTGAGAGATTGGCCACCTTTCCTTCCCAAGCAGATCATGTCTTGGTAGACTAATTCTCATCCGTGGCTGACAGGGGACTCCGAGGGCAAAGCTCCCCCACAAAGGGCATCCCAAGTGTATCAAGTTTAAGTGATCAAGAAGAATGCTGAGAACACTGAATCTCACAGGCCTCCTACCATAGAAGTTCACACCACAAAGTCGGAAGTCAAAAAAGATCAATTTAAGAAGCAGAAGCAAACAAGAAGAGTCCCACAAACAATGGGAAGACAGAGAAAGAACCACTACTCAAAAGGAAAGGAGGAATCCTCAGAAAGAATGCTAAATGAAATAGGGGCAAGTTTACTATCAGATATTGTGTTCAAAACAATGGTTATAAGGAAGCTCATTGAGCTCAGTCTGAATTATGAAAAACTATAGGGAAACTACAAGGAATGTACTGCAAATTATATCAGCATTAAAAAGGACATAGAAACAATCAACAAGGGCCATGAGGAAACGAAGAATACTTTTTCTAAAGTGAAGAACACAGTAGAAGGAATCAAAAGCAGGCTCAATGGAGTAGAGGATTCAATCAGTGAGCCGGAGGACAAAGTAGAAAAAGATTCCCAAAATGAGCAAGAAAAGGAAAAAAGACTGAAAAAGAACCCAAAGGGGTTAGCAAAATGCAGGACAATATGAAACAGAATAATATCCATATATTAGGATGCCAGAAGGAGAAGAAGAGGACCAAGGGATAGAAAATCTGTTTGAAAAAGTAATGATGGAAAATTTCTCTAATTTGTAAAGAGAAAAAGCCATGCAAGTCCAGGAAACAGAGAGTGTCTCAATCAAGAGGAACCCAAATATGCCCACTCCAAGACACATCATAATTAAATGGCAATATTTAAAGACAAAGAGAATCTTAAAGGCAGCAAGGGAAAACAGGAAGTAATATACAAGGGAGCTCAGATATATCTAAGAGCTGACTTCTCAACATAAACATTACATGCCAGAGGGAATGGCAAGAAATATTCTAAGTAATAAAAAGCAAAGGCCTGCAACTGAGGCTACTCTATCCAGCAAGACTCTCAATTAAAATGGAAGGTGAAATGAGGAGCTTCCCAGATGAAAAAAAAAATGGCTAAAAGAATACACCTCCACCAAACAAGCATTGCAAGGTATGCTAAAGGGATGGCTTTACAAAGAGGAAAAAAAATGTGAGAAAGGAACAAAGGTACAAAGGGAGTAAATGGCAATGAATAAGTATGTATCAATAACCTTAAATGTAAATGGATTAAATACTCAAATCAAAAGACACAGGGTAGCTGAATAGATAAGAAAACATGATCTGCACATAGGTTGCCTACAAGAGACGCATCTCAGAACAAAAGACCTAAACAGACTGAAAGCAAAGGGTTGGGAAAAAATATTCCAAGAAAACGGACAGGGGAAAAAAAAAGCCAGGGTAGCAATACTTATATCTGACAAAATAGACTTCAAAAAAAGTCCATAAAAAGAGACCCAGGGGACATTTCGTAATACTCAAAGGAAGAATCCATCAAGAAGATAAAACATTAAAACATATATGCACCCAACATAGAAGCCCCCAAATGCATAAGGAAAATCTTGGAGGACTACAAGAAAGACATATACAGAAACACACTTATACTAGTGGATTTTAACATGCAACTATCAAAAATGAATAGATCTTCCAAACAAAATATCAACAATGACAATTACCTAAATCCACAGGACTTAAATGATATATGTAGAACCTTTCATCCCCAAAAAACAAAATACACACTTTTCAAATGCACATGTTTAACATTTTCTAACATACACCACATGGTAGGACACAAAACAAGCCTCAACAAATTCAAGAATATTGAAATCATATCAAGCATCTTCTCCAACCACAAGGGACTGAAACTAGAAATCAACCCCAAAGAAAAAAACTAAAAGCACTCAAACCCATGGTGATCGAATGGCATGTTATTAAACAATGAATGGGTTCAGAATAAGATCAAGGAATAAATCAAAAAAGTTTCTGTAAACAGATGTAAATAAACTCACAATGGTCCAAAACTTATGGGACACAGCAAAGGCAGTCCTGAGAGGAAAATTCATAGTTATACAGCCCTACCTAAAAAAAGTACAACATTTCAAATAAACAATCTAATACAACATCTACAAGAACTGGAGGTACAACAACAAACAGAGCCCAGTCAGTAGAAGGAATGAAATAATCAAGATCAGAGCAGAATTAAATGACATAGAGACTAAAATAACAATTCTAAGGATCAATAAATTCAAGAGCTGTTTCTTTGAAAAGATAAACAAAATCCACAATTGTTTATGCAGACTCATCAAAAAAGAGAGAGAGGAGACTCAAATAAACACAATCAGAAATGAAAGAGGAGAGATTACAACTGATACTACAGAAATACAAAGGGTTGTAAGAAATTACTGTGAAGAACTATATGGCAAGAAATTTGAAAACCCAGGTGAAAGGGACAAATTTGTAGAAAAACATAATCTTCCAAAACTCAATGAATAAAAGCAGAAAGCCTGAACAGACTGAGAACAGATGACAAAATTGAGGCAGTAATAAAAAAACTCCTGGTACACCAAAGCCCTGGACTGGATGGTTTCATAGGAGAATTTTACAAAACACTTAAGCAAGAGCTAACCCCTATACTTTTCAGACTATTAAAAAAACAAAAACAAAAAACAAGAAGAGGGAAGACTCCCAAAATCTTTTTATGATGTCAGTATCATCCTAACCCCAAAACCAGACAAAGACACAACAAAGAAAGAAAACTACAGGTCAATATTGCTGATGAACATAGATGCTAAAATCCTCAACAAAGTGCTGGCAAACTGCATCCAAGAATACATCAAAAAGGTCATAAATTTGATCAAGTGGGATTCATCCCAGGGATGCAAGGATGGTACAATGTTCACAAATCAATAAATGTAATGCACCATATAAACAAAAGAAAACACAAGAATCTCAGATAATATCAACAGATGCACAGAAAGCATTTGATAATGTACAGCACCCATTTATGATAAAAATGCTCAGGAAAGTGGGAGTAGAGTGAGGCAGCCACTGGCCAGCAGTGACCACGAATGCTACAGCTGCTCATGATACGAGAAAACATACACACAGATGACTGAATCCTATGGAGAAATAGGGATGGAATGGCCACTCTCTCTAGTGGAGAGCACCCCAATCCTTCCCTTCACAGGGTTTTTATCGGATTTCAATTTGCACAGGAATACAGGTAAAGTTTGTCAATCACTGTCAGGCAGTAAGGATCAAACAACAGATAATGTTCAAAGAACTAAAAAGGGCTCCCACTGAGTTGGGGTCTTATCACCTAAAAAACGACAGAACTTGAGGAGCTAAATTCATTTCCTGCCCAGGCCTTCATAATCTAATTAAGAGCATCCTCAGCAAGCAGGTTTCACAGGAATTTACATATTCCTTTTTCAGGTCTGATCATCCCAGGAAGTCCACAGTCCCCAGTGTGGAATGCATCACCCCTTGTTATTGTCACAGGTTTGAGTCGGGCAGAGGAGACAAAGGCAGCCAGGACATTTGGATGTCTCAAAGGCAGAATGAGGACTCAGGCTTTGTCAAAGCCAAGGGGTGAGGGCTGACCACCCCCTTTTTCCACAGCCCTCCAAATTCTTCCCTGGGGCCTCGATATGATCTTGCCTGTCTTAGGTGATTCCCCCCTTGGGGAATCTTACCCGTCATTGGCTAACTGATCAAGCACTGGGGGCCAGACAAGGAGCAGAAGCAGTGCTCCTGCCAGGGAAATAAGCTTATTTCCTTAGTGTCTCCTGGTCCGGAGGTCTCTCACTCAGCCTTAGCCACAGGGGGTTATAGCTTCCTGAGACCAGGCAGGGTGGACACCAACAGTAGATGGAACATACCTCAATGTAATAAAGACCATATGTGAAAAACCCATAGCCATAATCAAACTCAACAGACAAAAACTAAAAATTCCCCAAAGATCAGGAACTAGAGAAGGATGTCTGCTTTTATCACTTCCATTCAACATAGTATTGGAAGCCCTACCCACAGCAATGGGACAAGAAAAAGAAATAGAAGCCATACAAATTGGAAAGGAGGAAGTAAAACTGTCATTGTTTGCAGATGACATGATACTGTACATAGAAAATCCTATAGACTCAGCCAAAAAAACTGTTCAACTTAATAAATGAATTTGGTAAAACAGTGGGACACAAAATCAGTATCCAGAAATCAAAGGCATTTTTGTATACCAACAATGAAACATCAGAAGCATAAATCAAGGAAAAAAAATCCCATTTGATATAGCAACAAGAAAAATAAAATACCTAGGAATAAACCTAACCAAGGAGGTAAAAGACCTGTACTCCAAAAACTACATAACACTGAAGAAAGAAATCAAGGAAGACATAAATAAATGGAAGCATATACTATGTTAATGGAGTGGAAGAATTAACATCATCAAAATGTCCATACTATCCAAAGCAATTTATAGATTCAGTGCAATTCCTATTAAAGTACCAATGACATATTTCACAGATATAGAACAAACATTTAAAAAATGTATATGAAACCACAAATGATCCTGAATAGCCTCAGCAATTTTAAGAAAAAAACAAAGTAGGAGGGATCAAAATACCCGATATTAAAATATATAAGGCATTACAAGGCCATGGTAATCAAAACAGTATGGTACTGGCATAAGAACAGACACATAGACCAATGGAACAGAATAGAGAGTGCAGAAATAAACCCAAGTCTCTATGGTCAATTAATATTTGACAAAAGGAACAGAAGCATAAAATGTAATAAAAATAGCCTTTTCAACAAATGGTGTTGGGAGATCTAGACAGCTACATGCAAAAAAATGAAACTAGATCACTGACTTACACCATACACAAAAATAAACTCAAGGTGGATAATAGACTTAAATATAAATTGTGATACCATAAAAGTCCTAGAGGAGAACATAAACAGGAAAATCTGAGATATTCCATGTAGCAATACTTTCACCAATGTGTCCCATAGAGCAAGGAATATAAAGGAAAGATTAATTAAATAAATGGGAATTCATAAAAATAAAAAGCTTCTGCATGGCTAAAGAAAACATCAGCAAAATGTAAAGGGAACAAAACATATGGGAAAATATATTTGCCAATGACATCTCAGGCAATGGATTGATCTCCAAAATACATAAAGAACTCATATAATTCTACTCCAGGAAAACAAACAATCAAATTAAAAAATGGGCAAAGGGCCTGAACAGACACTTCTCCAAGGAGCACATTCAGAGGGCCCACAGGTATATGAAATGATGCTCAACATCACTAGCCATTAGAGAGATGCAAATGAAAACCACAATGAGATACCACTTCACAGTGATCAGAGTAGCCATCATTAATAAATAAACAAACAATAAGCACTGAAGAGGTTGTAGAGAAAGGGAAACCCAGTGCAATGTTGGTGGGAACACAGACTGGTACAGCCTCTGTGGAAACAGTATGGAATTTCCTCAAAAAACTAAAAATGGAACTGCATTTTGCCCTGGCAATTCCACTGCTGGGATTATACTCTAAGAATCATGAAACAGTAATGCAAAAGAGTCTATGCACCCCAATGTACATAGCAGCAAAATTTACAATAGGCAAGTGCTGGAACAGCATAGGTGCCATCAGTAAATGTGTAGATCAAAACACTGTGGTACATTTACACAATGGAACACTACACAGCAGAAAGAAGGAAGGAGCTCCTACCCTTTGTGACAGCATGGATGGAACTGGAGAGCATTATGCTAAGTGAACTAAGCCAAGCAGTGAAAGACAAATACCATATGATCTCACCTATAAGTGGAACCTAATTAACAAAACAAACAAACAAGTACAATATAACCAGACACATTGAAAACAAAAACAAACTGACAGTAACCAGAGGTGCGGGGGGAGGGAAATAATGTGGAAAAGAAGAGAAAGGGTTGTAAATGAACATGTATAAAGGACTCATGGACAAAGCCAAAGTGGGATAGGATTGAGAGTGGGAGACAGAGGTGGGGAGAGTAGAGGAAAGTGGTGATGGGAAATGAAGATGACTGTATTAGAACATTAATAAAAATATATATCAAAAAAATAAAAAGTTATTTGTAATTAAAAAATATTTTCCATTTTAAAAGGCTGTATTTATTCAGAAAAAAAGAGAGATGACACAAATAAATAAAATCAGAAACAAAAGAGGTGAAATTGCAACCAATACCACAGAAATTAAAAGGATTTAAGAAATTACTCAGAAGGGTTTGAGCTCCGAAATATGTAAGGAACTTTCATGACTCCAAACCAGGAAGACAAGCAGTCCAGTTAAAAAATGGGCAAAGGACCTGAACAGATACTTCTCAATCAGGCAATAGAGAGGGCCCGTATACTAATGAAATAATGCTCAACATCGCTAGCCATTAGAGAGATGCAAGTTAAAATCACAATGAGCTACCACTTCACACTAGTCAGAATGGACATCATTAATAAATCAATAAACAAGTGGTGGCAAGGTTGTGGAGAGAAGAGAACCCCAGCACACTGTTGGTGGGAATGGAGACTGGTGCAGCCACTGGGGAAATAGTATGGAATTTCCTCAAAAAACTAAAGATGGAACTGCCTTTTGATCCAGGGAACCCACTGCTGGGACTATAAACTAAGAATCCTGCATCAGCAATTCAGAAAACTCTAGGAACCCCATGTTCATAGCAGCACAATTTACAAAAGCCAAGTGCTAGAAACAGCCTAAGTGCCCATCAGAAAATGAGTGGATAAAAAAACTGGTACATTTACACAATGGAATACTATGCAGCAGAGAGAAAGAAGGAACTCCTACACTTCACTGATGCAGACTCCAGCCCACAGGGTCTGTGTGTTGTGGCTGCAATGATCAAATTCACACAAACTACAGAAGTCCTGTGAAGAAATAGGGATGGCATTGCTGCTCTCTAAGTGAGAGAGAGGGCCCTGACCCCTGCCTGGACAGGCTTTTATTGTTTTTTCTGGATACATTATGTGGAAGATGGTCCTAATTTACTATGCACAGGTTCACTTTAAGTGGTTACCTTTTACAGATAACAAAGGAAAAGAATGTTGCCTATTACTTCAAAGAGAAGGATGTTGCAGATCAAGGGGAAAAGTGATTGAACTGGTTACACTCCATCCTTGGGAGGTGTAGCACAGATTTTAGGAAGTTACTTTAAAGATATGCAGTAAATGTTTGCTGCCTCAATTCAGGGTGAGGGAGTTTTGGCAAAAAGCAAGCCTCATAGCAGCCTAGGTACAATGCAGGCCTGATTCCTCACAGAAAAACCAATCAGTGGGTTTGACTTCCTGTGTGCCTACCTCACTCTCCATCAGGTCTTCCGAATCAGGGGCTGGGCTACATTGGTCATACCATGAGGACAGGTTCCCTGTACTTCACAACAGCATGGATGGAAATGGAGAGCATTGTGCTAAGTGAAATAAGCCAGTCAGAGAAAGACATATAGCATATGCTTTCACTCATATGTAGAATTTAATCAACAAACTGAATTAACAAGTAGAATGGGGACAGACGCATAGATAGAGAGCAATATGACAGATGAAGGGAGGAAGTTTAGAGGGTGGCAGGATTGAGCAAAAAGGAAAAAGGGTCATGGACATAGACATGGAGAACATTGTGGTGATTGCTGGGGGGAGGTGTGTAAAAGGGAACTAAATGCTAATCAAGAAAATACAAAAAGGATTAAATTTTTTTAATAACAAGAAAGAAAAAGGACATTACAAAAAATATTAGAAACCCTGGAAACTTTGTCACAAGAACTCCAGAATGTGAGCTCTATCCACAATATAAATCCATGCCTTGTCTTTTACAAATATCAACTTCAACTTAGTGTTCCTGAAAGTGACAAGTGCTGAATCTCTCTTCCTATTAACCAATACTGTTTTTGAAGTAGGTGTAAAAATTAAACAGCTTCAAAAATTACAATACTTAAAATATCTTTATCTTTTTTTTTAGATTGTGCCCCTGCTTTCTATGGTACTAAATGCAATATATTGCCAAGAAATCAGAAAAAGAACAGAGTGAGCTGAAAATAATGAGAATACAGTGGCTGATACATGGAAAGAACATTAGAGATCAGATGATCCAAATTCCAGCCAAAAAATTCCTTTCTACAGTGTGCTAAGTAACACTACCCTAGGACACAGCAAGTTCAGTCCTTCCTGAAGGCAGCACTTCTGACTGCCAATCAATGCTAATTTCTACTCCTTTTTAAATGTTTATCACTATTACTTCTACCATGACTGTCACTACTACTGATTTTGTTATATTTGCACAGAACTTTCACATGTATTATCTCACTTAATCTTCACAAAAATCATATGCAGTGGGGGGGTCAAAAATTATTATCACCATTTTATACATGGGGAAACAGAATCAAGAGATTAGGTAACTTGTCTAGGATCACAGAGTTAGCAAATGCTAGCCCGCCACTGACTAAAATGCTCAGCCTCTCCCTTCTACATAATTTATGCTGCTTTGTTAGAAAGTTTTCTTGTGCTGAAACAAAATTTGCTTCCTTGGTATCCTTCTCTACATTAATGCAAATCACTGTCCCCTCAACCAAGAACTCAGAAATAATGTTTTTTTCCCCAACTCCTTGGACTTTGATACGGAGATTTGGAAGGAACTTAACAAAATTCTCCAGGAAGTTATGAAGAAACCAGGAACATTGTATAAAGTATCTGTTTGGGTTGGGTTCAGCTACTTGGGAGAGAAACCCAAAATAACCATGGCTTAGACTGGCTCACATGAATGTGGAAATAATGTCATCAAGGGCTGTTAGCATGGCTTCACACGCTACTGCACTATCTCCACTGCACCAGGGGATACTAAGAGCAATTAGTTGAGTGGACTATGCTACAGGAAGCCTCTATCTGATCAAGAATTTGTCATCAGGATCTAAATAAGCACATAAAGAGATGCTCAGCAGTATTAATTATTCATGAAAAGTAAATAAAACCAGAATGAGGTGCTACTATATACCACCAGAGAATCTAGTATTAAAAAGATGGACAACACCAAGTGTTATGGAGGATAACAAACAACTGAAACTCTCATAATCACTGATGAGAATGCAAAGTGAGAAAGACAGTAAAGAAATAAAATGTAGTCATTATAGTGGAGCTGAAAAGCTACTAAAATCAGGTCGGCTGAAGCATAAGAAAATGATTCTATTCTTGTTTTAACTTGCCTAAGTAGACTGAGGCACAAGAATATAATTCAATTCTTGTTTTAGCTTGCCTAGGAATGTAAACTTTTGAACATCCCAAATGTCGTCAATGCTTGGATATACATAGAACCTCCAGATAACCCTCTATCACCCCCTGAAGAACTAAAGAAAGAATGTTCATGTATCTAGACCACCTGACATCCAGTATATCCAGTATATCCAGACAACTGATCATCTGGAGGATCAACATCTCAGACCAATCCAAAGGCTAAGAATTCAGGACTGTGAGAACTCTTTTCTTTATTCACAGGAAGATTCTGGGTATTCTCCTGTTTTATTTCCAGTTTGCAAACCCTGAGATCCTTGAATAAATCTTTATCACTTATTTCTAGTCAAAATCTCCAGACTCTTTTTGAATTCCTTTGACAAAAATGATACAGTCACTTTGAAAAACAGTTCAGAAATTTCTCATAAAGATAAGTGCTCTCTGCCATATGATTCAGCAGTCCCACTCCTAGGTATTTCTCCAACAAAACAAAAACACATTTACACAAAGACCTGTATGCAAATGTTTATGATCATTTTATTTATTTTTAAGATTTTATTTATTTTTAGAGAGAGGCAGAAAGAGAGGGAGAGAAACATTAATGTGTGGTTGCCTCTCACATGCCCTATCTGGAGACCTGGCCTGCAACCCAGACATGTGCCCTGCAACCCTTTGGTTCACAGGCCTGCCCTCAATCCACTGAGCTACACCAATCAGGGCATGACCATTTTATTTTTAAATTTGTATGCATAATAACCCCAAATTGGAAACAACTCCAAAGTCAATCAACTGGTAAATAAATTATGGTAGTTCACATACTGGAATACTACTCAGTAACAAAAAAGAAGACATTCCAGGAAAATTAAAAAGCTGGCATAAAGGCTCAATACAAGACATATCTTGGTGCATTGCTATCATTACTAGGATTTGGAAGTTCCAGTAAAAGGGGATAAGCAGCAGTTAAAATAGACATAACTTGTATGCTAGCTACGCCAAGGCTTAAGGCTTATATTTTTGGTGAAGGAATAATTTCTACAATTTGATCTGAGCAGAATACTACAAAGAAGCAGATAGTGAAATAAAATAAATAGATAAGGAAATATTTGTTCAACAGAGCACGTACTGACGTACCATTAAGCAATCCTAACCTGGGCAGGTAGGTTCGGAGTCAAAGCCACAGAAGAGAAGAATGGTATCCATTAAATTTTCCAAGTGTGTAATTTGATATGTAGGATACACGAGATCCACAATGTGTTTCTAAGTCATTTCTGAGTGCTTGCATTAGTTGTACAGGTTCTCTTTTAATTTTCAGGTGAATGCATTATTAAAGTCACAGAAGTAGTGACAGTTTTGACAGTCATAAATATGAAGCTCTTTCAAGTAATCAAGAGAATATCTACAGAGAAAAAAATATTTTCTCCCACCAATAGAATAAATGAAGTTTTAATTCTACAGTATATTACTTCAGGTTTTCTCCCTAAAGTATACTTTAAGATAAAGCCAAGAAGTTTAACATATCAATGAATCACACAGGGTTTACAGACAGTAATTCCATTTAACAAAGTAAAGGCTTGTTGACAAAGCCCATCAGTTTGGATTGGTGATAGGCCTGCTACAAGTAGAAACAGAAAGAAGAAAGAAAAGGTGGATTTTGGAGAAAAGTTGGAACCAAAAGGAAGAGGTAGAGGAGGCAGTTAACAAAGGTGTAATAAGGCAACTTACATTCATGGAAGCTTATTGCCAGCTGCTACCTTTGTACCAAGGTTCTCCTTCGCAGTCCTGAACACTCTGTCTGGGCCTGTCGTCTTAAAGAGGTAACCAGATGATCATGCTGGAAGGAAGAGATGCATGTCTAAAGGAATAAACAAACAGAGGAGTGAAGAAGAGTCAGTATAACACAATGACTCAGTTCCAATAGATTATAACCCCTTCTCTAAGAGCCCACAAGCCACTTCAATTTGTTGCATTTGTGGCTGTCTAAAGTCAGCACATGTCCGAGACTGTCAGATGGGTTCAGTTCATTTACATGTGCCTCAGTTCTGGTAATGAGGCCTCTGTTGCAACCCAAAACCCTAGTGCCTATTTTGACTAAAATAAATAAAATTCAGATTAAAAACAGGCCTGCTTTGTGCCATGTGTCAGTGTTATTTTCTTGGTACTTCCATCTATACAGAACTTTCTTGGCTTTTCCTAGTCCCACTCCTATGAAATGGAATCCTGGCTCTGAGTAATGAGCAATTAGATGTAAATTCCATTGCCAAAGTAGTTTTGTTGACTGTAATTAGGTGTCAAATAGTAATAAAATAATATTTAAGTACTGTGCATGTCAGCAGGAAATTCAAGTTCAAAATACTGGTTTGATCCTTTTTAAGAAATAAATGAAATATTTTACTTTACCCTAGGAATAATGAACATTCAGAAACTATATATTATTAAACAAAATTTAGTCAACTATTTTAAGGGAGAAAATTCTTTACTTACTGTTTTTGCACCCATGATTCAAGTAAATATAACGGTAAGGAAATAACTAATAAACCCAATTGGAACTCACAGGAAGCAGTAAAAGAAGATTAGGAAGATTTGTATATTTTAAAGAAATTAGTAGATTTTAGGTTAACACATAAGAACAAGCTGCTATTGGAAGGACCCCTGCCTCCCAATACAAACACATTGATCAAACATAACAAGGGGTATCTATCAAGCTAGAAATCAACAGAAAAATCTCCAGACTGTAGAAATAAAGGAATGGAAAATGTGGGCAGTGATTAGTGAACTGGAGCAGAAGCCAAAACAGCTTATGTCTTAGGGTGACTGCAAGGTCATCACACACATACCTGTTTGCTAAGGGTATGCTTGCTTTGCACCTGCTGCTTCAGGGTAATGAATAACAATGTCCCCTTCCAGTTTTCAAAGTGTCCTGATTTAAATGATATGTTATAAATCCTCCCAGCTAATGAACATGTTGAAACCAGTGGGGTGCTAGGATTCTGAAAAACATGAATGATGAGTGTCCTGGATGAAAAACCAATGTATAAACTTCCTACATAGGACCACGAGTCATAAGGGGTCACCTTTCCATGGGATGGAAAAACTTGATCCACTAACCCTGCCTAGGAAACTGCAAGGGAGCTTGGGTGGAAAACAAGACACCCACAGGAAGCCAGCACCTCAGCCTGTGGGTAGCTGTGGAATCCAAATTCATTCTGTTTGCTTGGCTCGAATGATCCTAAACTGAGATATTTTCATTAAAACTAGTCTAGTTATAGTAAAACCCATCCATTCTGGGCAGAGACAAATGTAAAACTGGCTTGTAGCTAGAATTCTACATCCTGAGTATATAGCCTAAACCCCAAACCAAGCCCTGCTGGAGATGAATTTACAGCTACAGATTATAATAATCCATTTGAAAAATCACTATGAGGAAGTACTAGCAAATACAACAAATCAAAGAATTACACACCAAGGACTAGAGAAAAAGGATATAATATAGTCTGAAATATACTTGACATAAATATTTGAAAGGAACACAGGAATATAAATCACAATGAAAACAAAATACTATTTAAATAAGCACAGACAGATATGTAAATAACCACTCAGAATCTTTCTACCAATGCAATATATACTCATAAGAAAAAAATACTGAATAGATTTCAAATATCCTTTACTTAATTAGTTTATCTAAAACTTGAATGTCTTTTGCTAATTAACTCTGGAGTATTCTCTTTCATACATAGTATTTTAAAACAGGGAAGAGAATTAATCACCTTTAGCCCTGGTCTGCTAGAACTGCACAAGCAAACTAAATGTGTTTTACATGCTTTTACACAAAGAAATTGATTCCAAACCATAGTTCTGAGCTCTGGATGCCATCCTAAATAAAGTTCTAACATACTTATAGAATGAGTTTTAATTGACTTCTGTTTAATAAATTAACATAAAAATGCACACAAATAAGCACATTCCTCAGTAAACCCCCAAAAGAACAACCCTATTAAATATTCTATTTATAGCACTGTAACAGGCAATTAGACAGTTGATCAAATGACTTTTAATTATGTCATGACTGCTACATATTCTAAAATAAAAATTTAAGATATAACTATATGTTCACATTTGTGATTCAAGCTACTGTTTCAGAGGATTTATAATAATCTATTTTAAGACTGAGGACAAGGACAGGACTTCCAGCCAAGAGGGAGGCATAGGTAGATACACTTTGCACCCTCAAACAACCAAAAGAAGGACAACAAATTTATAAAATCAAAAAATAGCAAGAACTGGCAGAAAATCCAACTGTACGGAAGTCTGACAACCAAGGAGTTAAAGAAGAAATATTCATTCAGACTGGCAGGAGAGGCAGAGATGGGCAGCCAGGACAGAGAGGATGGGCAGCAAGGCAGCAGATAGAGGAACAGTGGGGTGAGGCAGCAGATGGTGGACAGGGCAGTCCCACCATTTGCATGCAGATAAATTGGGAGGAACGACTAGGGAGCAAGACAGACTGTGCAACCCAGGGTTTCAGCAGAGGGAAATAAAGCCTCAAAATCTCTGACTGAAAAACCTGTGGGGATTGCAGTTGCAGGAGAAACTCCCAGCCTCACAGGAGAGTTCATTGGAGAGAACTACAGGGTCCTAGAACATACACAAACCCAGCCACCTGGGAGTCAGCATCAGAAGGGCCCAATTTGCTTGTGGGTAGCAGAGGAAGTGACTGAAAACCAGCTAATAACTGAGCAAGCAACAAGTTTGGAGCAAAACAACAAAAATACATTTTAACATGAAAACATAATGACAGCATCCTTAGAAACTACCTTATTTCATGGCATAAAGTAAAAATTCTGAATCCTCTGTAGGGAAATGTAGTAAATAAGTCCCTTTCCAAAAATATTTTTGCCAGGCATCTTAGAATTTGGTGTGATTTAATCACCAAACAAGCACTGAAGGGGGTGATTAGGTAGAAAGGATGTCTATAATCATATTTGTTCTAATTCCTTTTTTATGGATAAAAGCCATTAAGGGAAGGTAATGCACTTTGCAAGATGCTGACTAAATAGGTTCATACAAAAAAAAGTAATTCTATTTAAATCAAATAAACAAATTTATCTATTTAAAAAAACTATAATAATCCATTTTTCTCCATTCAGTGTTCTGGATAACTTTCCTAATAAGGCTTAGCTACTACCATCATCCAAATAGAATCTAATTCTGGCATTCAACTGACACCTAAGTGGAACAAACTCTAAAACTACTGCATCAGTGTCAATAAACTGAGTTAAGCTGTCTGCACACTTAATTATTCTGAGGTATTAAAAAGCCTAATTTATTAAAAAAATCAAAATTTTCTTATGAACCTGAAAGACTGACTATGCAAATAGACTATGGCCAGACCTCATATAAAAATAGAAATCTGACCCACAAACTGCAGCAACCTGCCCAAGAAACCAACATTTTTATCTGTAATAAACAGCCCAAGAAGTCAAGCTATGTCAGACTTTCGGGGAGCCAGATTGCTATCTCTGGTGACAATCCAGGAAACTAAATAAGAACTTCTGTAACAATCAGCCCCAAATCTCCAGGACTTCGTAACTGACAGCTTCCCTAATTTTTGTCCCCACTTCTCAGTACCCAGCACAGAAAGCCAAATATACACACCTAACCAGCGATGCCTCATTTCTAGTTAGCCAGCCTATAACTTCTACTTGCCTCCAGTCTCCATCAGGACACCTGAGGACATCCCTTTTTTTGCCACTAAAAACTTTTCCATTGGTCTTTCTGCCTTTGGGTTTCTGCAAAAATATGAGTGTTGATGGTCAAATCTATTTCGGTAGCCAGCTAAGAATAAATAGCCTTTACTTTTCTGATCTGGTTGGTCTTCATTAATTTCCATAACCCTACATAACAGAAAGTACTGCCAATTAATATCTCATAAAAAGTTAATAGCTAACAATTTGGGGGTATTTATCATGAACTAGGCATTGTATTAAATGTTTTTGCATGCACTGCTTAATTTAATTTAACAGAATATATAATTATGCCTTCTGAAATTGGTACACTTACTATACTTATTTTACAGAAGAGAAAACTGAAGCAGAGAAATATTAATTAACTTGTTACAAAGTTAATGAGTATAAAGCCAGGATTAAAATAAAAGTCTGATTCTAAAAATGATAATTCTTAACCACTCTACTAAATTCAGCTTGAAAAATGGAAATAGTGCATTTTCAACTGCTTTCATAAGAAAATAGAAAACAACAACAACACATAATTAACATTGTGTTTTCATCTCACCACTGGTAATAAAATACTGTTTGATAGAAGAGAAATCTGAATTCATTTATACCAATCTGCTTTTTTAGATTACATAAGTGAGACTTAGAAAGGTGAAGGTAACTTGCCCAATATGTGCTTAACAGGCAAGGCAAGACTAAAGCCTAGATTTTCTGACTCCCAGCCCAGATATCCATGTGCCTTACTGGGGGACAGGACATTTGCCTGGGAAGATTTATAACTCCACAAAGACTTTATGCAATGGTGTAATGCTAGCACATTCCAAACACATAGTATGTAACATGAATAAACACATATCTTTTGTGGAGATAATGAGCTAAATGTTATTTAAGAGGCCACTGAAGTTCAACAAGTATTTATTTAGTGCCAACTATGTGTTAAGCACTGTTTCAGATACTTAAGCTTCATAAGTGAACACAAGAAAAAAACTAATTCATTCCTTTACATTTTAATGAAAACAAATATTACACTACAGATATATTAAGTAGGCAAATTAAATAATGTTATAAATTATATGCTATCTTTAAACTATAATAAAATAAAGGTAGGGCAGGTCAGATCAAGAGTACCAGTTTGGGACCCAAAGGGCAGATTGGAATTTTAAACAGGATGATCAAGGTTAGCCTCATTGAGAAGGCAATATTTGAATAGATTTTGAGGAGGTGAGGGAATTAGCCATGTGGATATGTTGGGAAGAGTGTTACAGGTTGAAGGAATAGCCAACACAAACCCCTTTGGAGAGATTGCCTACTATGTTTGGAGAGAAAAGCATCGGGTGACCTGAGAATAACAGGTGAGATTAGAACTGTAAACTGGTATATGTGTAGGGAGCTTTTGACAACTGAATTAACTTGATCAGTGAAATACAAGCTACAAGTTTCCTATTCACTATAACTATTATTAGGTGAAAGAAGTATACAGTAGTCCCCTTTTTTTTGCAGTTTCACTTTCCATAGTTTCAGTTACCCATGATCAACCAGTCTGAAAATATTAAATGAAAAATTCCAGAAACAAACAATTCTTAAGTTTTAAATTGCACACCATTCTGTGTAGCATGATGAAATCTCCAAACTACAAAAAGTTTCAGCCACAGTGTGTGATAAGTGCTCAGTTATGGTGTAAAAGACATGAAGCTTTAGCATAGGTAAGTATGTGTAGGACCAGACACTATATACAAGGTTTCAGGCATCTACGAGGGGTCTTGGAACATACCCCTCAGGGATAACAGAGAACTACTGTAGTTCTTTCTGACTTTCACTGTGTTATAAATACTAGAATGAAAACTGGCTCGAAGCTCTGTTTTATCAATTCAATCACGTAAAAATTGCATATGAATTGCACATTAATGATTTGAATCATGTGAGCTTCCTTCACCAGACTTTTTAATTCAATCCGTGAGGGTGGGAAGGACACTGAGTTTTATTAATGCTCCTGGTGATTCTAGTGTACAGGCATGGCTGAGAAGCACTACTCTGCCACTTGTGAAAAAGAGAAGGCTTTTCTCCTTCCTGCTCTCAAGTAGTCAACCCAGGATGCTCATCATTCTTGCTGCTCTAACTCAGTGTCATCACAACCTTGAACTCCCAAACCATAGACTTCCTCACAGAAATATGAGGATCTTCAATAAAGTTGGGGGGGAGGGGAGTAGGACAGGCCACAGTTCTTTGCTGCCCCATTCATGAGCTCCCACAACACCAACAAACAAGACTGGTGTCAAATGACTAGAAAGTTTGTTAGAGAATGACCATGTCAGATGAAGGGTGAGAGAAGAGAGTAGCAATGTGGTGGCATCAGTTGAATAGAAAATTTTAATAACAAGGCATCTAATATTCACTTTAACATCTTGGCATTGTCAAGGTAGAAAATATCCTGTCTCTCCAAATCTTGTTTCATTTTATGGAAACCGGCACATTTTTTGGCATACAACAAATATGAGTACATGAATTCAAGTGGGCTGAACACAAAAAGTAATAAACCCCAACCCATCCTTTCCCAATCCTCTAATCTTGTTCCCAGAGGTAACTCATTAACTTCATTGTTACCTTCCTCTCTAAATAATACACTTACGCTGCTAGTTCAGGATACACCCATGGTAGATCTTGCATACTCACTTCATGCCAAGGTAGGTAGGATTTTACTAAATTAACCACTCTAAGTTTTCTCTCCCTGTAAAACCTAATCAACTATGTAACTATTAGCTTTTCCACTGATAACAATCAGCATTGAGCAAAAGTAGGTTTACCGTTGTGAGTACATGAAAGTATATTCTTGTATTATTTTTTCACACAAACTATAAACCCAGTTTTGCCCCACCCTGCATGTAAACTATTTCTTGTGTCATCCATAAGCAATATCTCTTCACTTTATCAAATAAAAATATTGTATCCCATACCCTTATCATCTCTCTTGCTCTCTTTTACATTATCATGGCTAGCATTCACAATCTGTTTTATAACCTTAAATAAGGGATTCTTGCTTTGTTTACAGGTGGACTGTAAATCTGAAAATCAGTATCTACATGCCTACATAAACATTGTTCTCTGCCCAGCCAAATTATATTCTATGACTACACTACTTGTTTTTTGTATACTATTTGTCTCATACCCCCACCCTTACTGGACTTCTAACAGCCTTTTTAAATTTGTCCTGAATTTTATGGCATCATTAAAGTAGGTTCTTCCTACATTACCAGGATCTATGGTCTTTTTTTACATATATTTTTACGTCTAATTGCATCTATGGACTTTTTTTTTTTTTCCCCTACAGGAAGTTCTCTAATAACCTTGGGTCATAAGACCTGCTACACAGTTATCATCCTGGGACTTGCCTTCATTGCTTTTCTGGATTCATTCCATTGTTCACAGAACCAACCCGATCCAATTCCTTGGATAATTTCCTTGTTTTGCCAGCCCACATATTCAAGTAACACAATAAAATAAAGAGTACTTAGGAGACAAAGCTTTTTCAATTTATGTTTAATTTCCATTTTCATTCTGCCCCCATATTTTATCAATAATTTTCCTTGGTATAGAATTCTAAGTTCAAAGTTATTTCCTTGTGGAACTTTCAGAGCATTGCTCATGGTTTCCTACCCAGTCCTGGTGATGAGAAGCCTGTTGTCAGTCTGACTTCCATTCATTCGTGGAGGGCCTATATTTGCTCTCTGGAAGCTTTCAGAATCTTTCTTTATTCTTGCTATCTTTAAATTTCATCATATGTCTACATGTAGACTTTTTCCTTCTTCCTGCTCAGTACTCAGCAGGTCTTATAGATTTGCACACTCAAGTCTCCATTTAGTTTAAAATTTTTTTCTTGTAAGTTTCAACCAACCATTTCTTCTATTCTCACTTTTTGGCACTCTGATGTTGAAAACCCCCATCAATTCTCTTAGAACGTCCCTTTTCTGTCATATTTTGCGTCTCTCACTATGTCGTTCTCTACTTTTTCCCTTTTCTCTAATCTTGTAGTAATGCAAATAAAGCTTTAAAGTTGACTTCACAGGCGATGGAGACAAAGAAATGAGTGGTAGCTGTTGAAGAAAAGTCTTTTACGCTAAGGTTTTTCTGACTGGACTAACACCCAAATTGACATGAGGCAGATTAGCAAAAAAAGAAATTAAAGTTTAATAACACATATACTTCCTGTGTACATAGGAGACACCAAGGAACACTACGTAACTCACCAAATGGAAGTCATCACCTAAATACCACCTTAATCTAAGGACAGAAGTTGGGGGTGGAGAGTCAGGAGTAGGGGAAAATATTGGGCGGAGAGGGGGGTGACAGAGAGGAGGGGAGAATTCAAGATGAAAATGGAACCATAAAGGAAAAGCTATCAAACGCTTGTGAACTCCAATTCCCCGTGTTGGCACAGATTTTCAGATATTTTTATTAGGTCGTCTGAAAGGCTAATGTTAACAGAAAAACAAGTTCAGTCTTCACCTTCTTAAACAACACCTACATCAGATGAGTGTGTCAAGTGACAATAATTCAGAGAAAAACATAGACGTTTTAAAACGAGTGTATGTATACACTGTCTCATATTCTGTAGCCCTGCGGCAGGATGAGTCCCGTAGGTTTAAATGTCACAGAGTCTGAAACACCTGCCTAGTGCAGGTTTGTTTAAGAGCAACAGTCAGCAAAATTGGAAACTTAAAAGAAACTATTTGAAAAGGGAAACTTACACATCTGTATTCTAAGTGAGAAAACAACTGGTTTGGGACGGGAGAGCCAGCTGTCTGAAAATGAGCGTCGTCAGCCGTCCTCCCGGGTCCCAGTGTCTGTCACTGGCCAGGCACAGCTTTCAGACCACCTCCGCCTGCAAACCCGCCCTGCCGGTTCCCCCTCCCCGACTCCACCCCCAACCGCCTGCGGGCCGACAGCCCCTCCCTGGGGCGTGACGGGTCCCTGGGTCTTAAGTCAGGATTCGGGTGGTTCTCACAGCCAAAGGCGTCTGTGGTCTGCGTCCATAGGGTAACGCGGCGCCGCCTCTGTAGGAGATGCTCAGGAGGTGGTGTCCGGGGCGGACCTCTCCTCAGTGCCCACCCTCAGTGTCTCAGGCTCCGCCCCGCGACCCGCAGGGCCCGCTGCACCCGCTGCGCCCGCTATGCCAATCGTGGGCCCCCGCACCTGCGAGGAGGCGCAGCGCCGCCCCGCCCACCGCAGCGTCCGGAGCGTCCCTACGGCGTCGGTCCGCGCGGAAGGAGCGGAAGCTGCGTCTGGTCCACCAAGTGCCGAGAGCCACCGGGGTGCTGAACCCCACCGGTTAATCAGCTGGGCCCCGCGACTCTCGATCCCGCGGGTGGCCTTGCGGAGGGAGGCGGCGGTGGGGCCCGCATTCCAAGCCGGTGTGGTGCTGCCTCTGCTTCCTGGACGACCACATCAGGTGACTTCCCCGCCGGGAAGGGTCGCGGGAGAAAAGAGGGATGAACGCGGGGAGCGTCTGACCGAGCGGCCGGGCAGGGGTCTCACGGGCCGGGATGGGCGAGACCAGCGTCGGGATGCCATGGCCTCCCTTCACACCTCTGCATTCTCCTGGCCACGCCAGTCACGCGCTCGAGATTCACAGGCCCGAGCCAGACCAAAGTTTTGGGGAAGGTTGGAGACCCGCCCACCACCCCAAGATTTTTTTATTTCTTTAAAAAGCCGTAAGCTAAGTTACTGGGTGGAAGGCGGTAGGGAAGTAAGTTTTCAGTGTAATGATCTGTTTACAGCAGGTTCTAACTAAGACGTTCGTCATCTGAAGCCATAGATACTGTAGAAACTTAAGAAAGATGCAAGTCTGGAATCCTGAGGACAGTTGTCAGGGTGACGAGGGACACACGTGTAAAGAAGAGCGAATGTGTGTTCTTGGTCTAGTTCCAGTTGCTTACGGGGGTGCAAAACCCAGGAGGACCTTGCCTTCCAGGTACCAATGTACCAGAATAATGATGTGAACAGCCCTTTTTTTCTTTCTTTCTTTCTTTTTTTTTTTTTTTGGCAAGTACAAAACTCTCATCAAGAGTTCTTAAATTGGATTTCATAAAATTTAAGTGGCCCATGAACTTGAATATAAAGAAAAGTACAGCAGTATTTTCACTAAACTTTAATAACCTAACTCTAGTATTGTTATGGATAGAAGCAACAAGCACTGATATTTGTGACTTTGTCACCGCTAGAAATCACAAATATGTTCATATTACAGTTGTCACACATACCTAGAAATACTGTTTGTGCTTATTTCTTCAAAATTACAGTATTACTTGTCACTGAACTTGTTTAAAGAAGCACACAAGCGTACCTCTTTATTGCGCTTCACAGGTGCAATGCTTTTATACACTGAAGGCAAGACCCTCTACCACAGGGGTGTCAGACTCATTTTCACTGGGGGCCGCATCAGCCTCGTGGTTGCCTTCAAAGGGCGGAATGTAATTTTAGGGCTGTATAAATGTAACTACTCCTTAACAGTTAAGTGAGAGTTCAGTGCAGCTGCCTGGTAGAAACAAGGTGCAAGCTAGATAATATAAGGTGGCCGGCTGGCCTTGTGTTTGCCACCTGTGCTCTACCAGCAATTACAGTTAATTTCCTTCATACCAGCATCAGAAAGAATGATACAGGAATAATTTTAACAAAAGACATGTGAGACTTGTACACTTAAAACTACAAAATATCACTGAGAACAATTAAGGCTGAGGTAAATGGAAAGGAATCTCATGTTGTATGGATTGAAAATCTTTATATAGAGGATGAGGCAGAATGGTTTATGTTTGTATGTGAGAGTTTATTCTTGTGTTATATTTATTTACTATTTTATTATTTTCCATATGAACAACTAAACCTACTTTTGCCCCACCCTCTACTTAAGATGGCAGTATTTCTCAGTAGATCTACAAAGTCAGTGAAATCCTATCAAAATCCTAGCTGCTTTTTTTTTTTCAGAAAAGCATATATAATTGCACAGAACTCAGAATAGCCAAGACATTCTTGATAAACAAAAAGTTGGAGGATTTCAACTTCCAGATTTCAGATTTTACTACAAGAAACAAATTAACGGTGGTGCTGGCATAAAGATAAATATATAATCAATGAAATACAATTGAGAATCCAGAATAAATCCTTACCCTTATGGTCACTTGATTTCCCATGATATTCTGAGACAAAGGAGAAATAACAGTCTCTTCAACAACTGGTACCAGGACAAATATCCAGAGGCAAAATAATGAAATTTTACTCCTACCTCATACTATATACAAAACTAACTCAAAATAAATGAAAAACTTAAATGTAAGAACTAGAACTATGAAACTTGTAGAAAAAAGCATTGGAGTAAGTTGTTGTGACCTTGGGTTAGGTATTAATGTTTTAGATATAACGCCAAAAGCACAGCAGGAAACGAAAAAATAAATTGGACTTGAAGAAAATGTAAAACTCATGTGATTAAAAAGTCAACATAAAGTGAATAGGCAACCTACAGAATGGAAGAAAATATTTGAAAATCGTATCTAAAAAGACACTTGTATCCAGAATATATAGAGGATTTTTAAAACTCAACAATAAAAAGAAAACCAGTTTAAAAATGAGCAAAGAATTTGACTTTCTTTAAAGAAGATATATAAATGGCCAATAAGCATGTGAAAAGATGTTTAACATTAGTCCATTTATTGCATGAGCGGGTCAGAATGCTAAAGTTAGTTTCTAGGAAGGCAATTGGGAAAGATTAGAAATCAATATTAAGGTCTTTCCATATTTCAGTATCTCTTTGAAAATTAGTATAATGTATAAACCTAATTTACCAAAATGCACAATTTATAGTATTTAAGTACAGTAACTTTTCCTTAAACTAGTATGTGTGACTTTTGTTTTAAATATGCTGTCTCTAATGTATTTTCTATTAATGAGAAAAGTAAAAGAGAAACTACCCATTCCTAGGAGATTTTAGAATATTAAAAACTTCTATACAGTACTGTATCCTTGGTCATTAAAGATAGTTTGTTATGTAGGACTTGCCTGTAAAGTAGTAAAAAGACATTAGCAGCTGTTTAGGATTTCTGACATTCAAAGTGGTACAGGTTAACATGTAGCTTAGCTACTAATTTGAAAGCATGAATCAGGAGGATTTTCTTCTTTTATGAAACTTGAATATTTTTGGCCTAAATAAAATTGAAATAAAGATAGACTTTTATAAAGGCTATATTGACTATATTATCTCATTTGTTTTCCATGTTTACTTTTTTAAAAAAGAAACTATGGTGACACTGAAACAGAAGGAGAAATTTATAATTCCTTAGTGCAATATTTTGGTGATAATTTGGGGCAAAAAGTTAAAGCAATGCCATTAGTTGAAGAAACTCCTTTACTTGAAGATTCATCAGTGACTTTGCCTGTGGTAGTAATTGGTAAGTTATTGCATTTTATCTCTTAAAATTATAGTTATGATCCTTGCTGCTATTATAAATTACAGTTACATAGTTATAAGTTCTTAGGATTGTATCGAAAAGTATTACTAGGTTTGATATCTTAAAACAACCAATAACCAAATTTTTCTCCAAAGATATTTATCTTATATTAGGTCCTGTGTTACAATGCAGCATCCATTCATTAAGGGTTGATTTTACTCTATTTTAAAATACTATCAATTGTGTTGATTATACGACAGTGTCCTGGTAATGATGACAACCTTTATTTTAGGCTAGGGTTAGTGTTAGGGTTTTGTTTCAAAATAAGTGGGAAGGAGAGAAAACTCCTCTCTGACTGGCATGTGGGAGATTCAGTAAAGGAATGAAAGAAAGGAAGAAAGCGAGATAGTTCTATACTAGATTCCCTTGTTAGGGAGAGGATAGATAGGAGTTTTTACACTGGTTCTCATCCAGGATATCTTGGAGACTATACCTCATGTACCATTTTCCAACATATGTCCACCCTAGTTTTTCATCCTTGATATCTTAGAATAAATAAAGGAACTCTAACTTCTTGTTCTACCTTGGAGAGCCAGGAAAAGCAAAAACCACCTCTGTCTTTACCTGTCCACCTCACTCCTCCCTGCCAACAGTCTATTCCTATTTGGCCTCAGCTAGCCAATGAGTGAAACTAATGTATACAGAGCCATTACTGTTGCAATAGTGCCACCAGCTTGAGCATAGATAAAGAGCTAATTTCCTTTATTGGTTTTATATAGTATGGATGTTTCACAATTTGCGTATCCATTCACTAATTGAATGACATCTTGGTTGTTTCCAAGTTTCCACAATTATGAGTAAAATTCCTATAAACATGCAGATTTTGGCATGGCCATTGTTTTCAACTCATTTGGGTAAATACTGAGGAATGTGATTGCTGAATCATCTGGTAACACTATGTTCAGTTTTTTAATAACTGTCAAACTGTCTTCCAAAGTGACTGTACCATTTTTGCATTCCTAACAGGTATAAATGAGAGTTTCAGTTTTTCCATAGCCTTTTCAGCATTTGGTGGTGTCAGTATTATGGATTTTAGTCATCTGATAGGTGTGTAGTGAGCTCTTATTGTTTTAATTTGCAGTTCTGTAGTGATATATGATATTGAGTATCTTTTCATATGCTTATTTGCCATCTCTGTAATTTGATGTGTCTAGATCTTTTACCTTTTTAATTGATTGGATTGTTAGTTTTCTTATGGTTGAGATTTAAGAGTTTTTTCAGACACATGTTTTGCAAATGTTTTCTCCCAGTCTGATTTGTCTTTTCATTGTCTTACAATGACTTTTGCAGAGCAGAAATATTTAAATTTTAATGAAGTCTTGCATATCAGTTTTTTCTTTCATGGATCCTTCTTTTGGTGTTCTAAAAATTCATTACCAAACCAAAGATCACCTACATTTTCTCCTATGTTATCTTCTAGAAGTTTTATAATTTTATGTCTTATGTTTAGGTCCATGACACATTTTGAGTTAATTTTTATAAAAGATATAAGGTTTGTGTGAAGATTCATATTTTGGCATGTGGATGTACATTTATTCCAGTACCATTTGTTGAAAAGACTTATCTCCATTGGATTATCTTTGCTTTTTTTTGTATTTTTTTAAGTATACTTTATTGATTATGCTATAACAGTTGTCTCATTTTTCCCCCTTTACTCCCCTCTGCCCTGCACCACCCCTCCCACCAGCATTACCTGTCCCCGCTTAGTTCATGTCCATGGGTCATACATAAAAGTTCTTTGGCTTCTACATTTCCTATAGTATTCTCTTTTTTTTTTGTTTTTTTAAAAAAATATTTTATTGATTATGCTATTACAGCTGTCCCCTTACCACCCTGCATCCCTCTCCACCCTGCACACCCTCCTCCACCCACATTCCCCCCCTCTAGTTCATGTCCGTGTGTCATAAGTTCTTTAGCTTCTACATTTCCTATACTATTCTTGCCCTCCCCCTGTCTATTTTCTATCTACCATCTATGCTACTTATTCTCCATATCTTTTACCCCTCCTCCTCCCACTCCCCTGTTGTTAACCCTCTGTGTGATCTCCATTTCTGTGGTTCTGTTCCTGTTCTAGTTGTTTGCTTAGTTTGTTTTTGTTCTAGGTGTGGTTATTAATAATTGTCAGTTTGCTGTCATTTTACATACATGTTTTTTATCTTCTTTTTGTTAGATAAGTCCCTTTAACATTTCATATAGTAAGGGCTTAGTGATGATGAACTCCTTTAACTTGACCTTATCTGAGAAGCACTTTATCTGCCCTTCCATTCTAAAGAAAGCTTTGCTGGATAGAGCAATCTTGGATGTAGGTCCTTGCCTTTCATGACTTTGAATACCTCCTTCCAGCCCCTTCTTGCCTACGAGATCTCTTTTGAGAAATCAGCTGACAGTCTGATGGGAACTCCTTTGTAGGTTACTGTCTCCTTATCTCTTGCTGCTTCTAGGATTCTCTCCTTCATTTTTACCTTGGCTAATGTAGTTATACCTTGGTGTGTTCCTCCTTGGGTCCAACTTCTGTGGGACTCATTGAGCTTCCTGGACTTCCTGGAAGTCTGTTTCCCTTGCCAGCTTTGGAAAGTTCTCCTTTATTATTTGTTCAAATAAGCTTTCTACTTGTTGCTCTTTCTCTTCCCCTTCTGGTATCCCTATAATTCGGATGTTGGAACATTTCAAGATGTCCTGGAGGTTCCTAAGCATCTTCTCATTTTTTTGAATTCTTATTTCTCCATTCTTTTCTGTTCGGTTGTTTCTTTCTTCCTTCTGGTCCAATCCATTGATGTGAGACCCAGCTTTCTTTCCATCATTATTGGTTCCCTGTGTATTTTTCTGCATTTCACTTATTGTGGCCTTCATTTGCTCATCTAATTTGCAACCAAAGTCAACCTGTGAGCATCCTGATCACCAGTGCTTTGAACTGTGCATCTGATAGGTTGGCTATCTCTCGGCTGCTTAAAAGGTTGGGTTCTGGCAATTTCATTTGTTCTTCTGTTTGAGCCATCTCTTTTTTCTGTTTTGTTTTGTTTTGGTCTGGTCGCACCTGTTATGTATGAGGGGCGGAGCTTTAGGTGTTCACCAGGACGGGTCAACCCAGTTGCTGGGTTGTGATGCGCTGGATGTGGGCACGGGATCCAAAAGAATAGCGCTTGCTCTGTTCTCTTCTGATTTTAGTCCCTTCCGCCTCTTCCCCCAAGCAAACTGAACCTTGCTGGTGCTGATTCCCATGTCGGTGGGCTTGTGCACCTCGTGGGTCTCTCCAACGACCTCTCCTGTGAGGCTGGGAGTCTTTCCCTGCATCGCAACCCCCCACAACTAGGAAGCACTTTATCTGCCGTTCCATTCTAAATGATAGTTTTGCTGTATAGATAACCTTGAATGTAGGTCCTTGCCTTTCATGGCTTTGAATACTTCTTTCCAGCCCCTTCTTGCATGCAAGGTTTCTTTGAGAAATCAGCTGATAGTCTAATGGGAACTTCTTTGTAGATAAGTGTCTCTTTTTTTTTGTTTTTTAAAGATTTTATTTATTTATTTTTTTAGAGAAGGAAGGGAGGGATGGAGAGAGAGAGAGAAACATCAATGTGTGGTTGCTGGGGGCCACGGCCTGCAACCTAGGCATGTGCCCTGACTGGAAATCAAACCTGCGATGCCTGGTTCGCAGCCTGCGCTCAGTCCACTGAGCTACACCAGCCAGGGCTAAGTGTCTCCTTTTCTCTTGCTGCTTTTAAGATTCTCTCCTCTTTAATCTTGGTAACTTAATTATGATGTGCCTTGGTGTGTGCTTCCTTGGGTCCAACTTCTTTGGGACTCTGAGCTTCCTGGACTTCTTAAAAGTCTATTTCCTTTGCCAGATTAGGGAAGTTCTCCCTCATTATGTTTTCAAATAAGTTTTCAATTTCTTGCTCTTCCTCTTCTTCTGGCACCCCTGTGATTTGGATATTGGAATGTTTAAAGTTGTCTTGGAGGTTCCTAAGCCTCTTCCTCATTTTTTTTTTTTTTTTTTTTGAATTCTTGTTTCTTCATTCTGTTCTGGTTGAATGTTTATTTCTTCCTTCTGGTCCAAACCGTTGATTCGAGTCCCAGTTTCATTCCTTTCACTGTTGGTTCCCTGTACATTTTCCTTTATTTCACTTTGCATAGGCTTCACTTTTCCCTCTATTTTGTGACCATACTCAACCAATTTTATGTGACCTTCCTGATTACCAGTATTTTGAACTCTGCATCTGATAGGTTAGCTATCTCTTGGTCGCTTATTTTTTTTTCTGGAAGTTTGATTTATTCTTTCATTTGGACCATACCTGTTATGTAGTAAGGGGCGGAACCTTAGGTGTTCAACAGGGCAGGGCAACCCATGTTGCTGCTTTATGGTGCTGTATATGGTTGGGGGGTGGTTAGAGAAGGAGCATGGCTGCTTGTTCAGGTCTCTGCTGGCTTTCAGTCACTTCTGCTGCTACCCACAAGCAAATTGGGCCCTTCTGCTGTTGATTCCTGGGTGGGTGGGTTTGCATACAGTCTACGATCCTGTGGGTCTTTCCAACGAACTCTCCTGTAAGGCTTGGTGTTTCTCCTGCTGCCACAACCCCCACAGGTCTTTTCAGTTAGAGATTTTGAGGCTTTATTTCCCTGTGTTGGAACCCTGGGTTGCATGGTCAGTCTCATTCCCCAGTTGTTTCTCCTTGTTTATCCACAGGCAAATGTGGGACCACCTGATTATTCAGCTACCGCCTTGCCACGAGTCTTCTCTGTCCCAGCTGCCTGTTTCTGCCCCTCCTTCCACTGTGGATGAATGTTTCTTCTTTAACTCCTTGGTTGTCAGGCTTCCATATAGTTTGATTTTCTGTCAGTTTGGTTGTTGTTGTTGTTTTTTTAATTTGTTATTGTTATCTTTTGATTGTATGAGGAGGCGCAGTATATCTACCTATGCCTCCCCCTTGGCCAGAAGTGCCTTTGCTTTTTTTTTTTTTTGTCAAAAATAAGTTGACTATACTCATGAAGATCTATCTCTGGGTTCTCTGTTCTGTTGCATTTGATTTTTCCATTCATTATGTCCACAGTCTTGTTGACTGTAGTTTTATAGTAAGACCTGAAGTTGGATGGTTTCAATCTTGATTTTATTCTATATTGTGTTTGTTATTCTGGTTCCAGGTTTCCATTTAAACTTTTGAATCAGTTTGCAAATAACCACAAAGTAACTTGCTGGTATTTTTTATTTGGATTCATTAAATCTGTAAGTCAAGTTGGGAAAAACTGACGTCTTAACAAGATTGAGTCTTCATAGCCATGTCTTTCCATCTATTGACATATGCTTTGAGTTCTTTTATCAGAGTTTTGTGGTTTTCCTCGTATAGATCTTACACCAAAATAGTTTTCTTTTTTGTGCACATGTTAGCAGTGTTGTGAATTGCATTTCAAATTCCACTTGTACATTGCTGATATATAGGAGAGCAGTTGGCTTCTATATATTAACTGTGTATCTTGCAACCTTGCCCTGGTTGCCTGGTAGTACCAGGAGGTTTGGGGGACAGGGGTTTGTCAATTCTTTGGGATTTTCTCCGTAGATAATTGTGACATTGTGAACAAAGACAGTTTTATTTCTTCCTCCCGAATCAGTATACCTTTTATTTCCTTTTCTTAATAGGGTTATCCAAGTGTTCCTTCAAGGTGTCTGTTGAGTGGGAATGGTCTTAAAGGGAAAGCACCTAGTTTTTCTCCATTAAGATGATGTTAGTTGTAGGCTTTTTGTAGATATTCTTTTTCAAGCTGAGGCAGTTCCTCTCTATTTGTAGTTTGCTTAGAGTTTTATCATGAATAGGTGTTAGATTTTGTCAAATGCTTTTTTTGTATCTGTTGATATGATTTTTCTTGAGTTTTTCTTTTTTTGATTCAAGGAAATGAGCTGTTTGCCTCAGATCTGAACTCCCATTACTTGTCCTTAGTTGATAACTTGGATGAAGGCAAAAGGCTTATTTTATTCTCTGTTTTTAAGGTGTTTTTTAAAATATTTTATTTATTTTTAGGAAGGGGAAGAGAGGGAGAAAGAGAGGGAGAAAAACATTAATAATGCAAGAAAAACATTAATCAGTTGCCTCTCACATGTCCCCAACCAGGGACCTGGCCCAAAACCCCAGGCATGTGCCCTGATCACAAATCAAATCAGTGACTTTGAGTTTGTGTGATAGTACCCAACCCACTGACGCATACCAGTCAGGGCTGTCTTTTGAGTTTTATGTCATGCTCCCGCATTATACAAATAATATTACCCACGTTACTAACATTCTTATGATTTTACTTTTCATGTTTACATCTTTGGGCTTATTTGGGACAAAAATATTAGGGAAAGAACAGGATTTTTCCCCCTGTGGCTAGCAGTTGTCCTATTTGGATTAAATTTTGGATGGATGTGGATAATGGAGATCAGACAACCCAGACTAAAGGAACTTCAGAAATGGAAGTAGCCTAATGAAAAATCTAGTTTGGTTTTAGTTAAAGTTTATGAAAATATAGGAAAGCAGTATTACAAGATGGGACTGGAAAGATGGTTGAGACTAGAACATAGCGAGCACTGGGTAGTCAGCAACAAGCAGTTAAGGCCTTTAGAATAGAGGAAGTAACATGCTGAAGACCATGTGTTGCACACACTAATCTGAATGTGAAATGATTTTGGAGTAGATGAATTTAAGGATGAAGAATATATCTTCTGAGTGAGAATATAGGAGTGAGCATAGCAAAGACAATGGAATGGATATAGATGACAAAATAGGTTTAGAACCAGAACCTAATTAACTTAGATTTTTTTTCAACTTTTTTAGATTTTATTTATTTATTTTTAGAAAGAGGAGAAGGGAGGGAGAAAGAAAGAGAGAGAGAAACACCAATTCATGGCTGCCCCTCATGGGCCACCCACTGGGGACCCAGCCTACAACCCAGGCATGTGCCCTGACTGGGAAACAAACAGGTAACCCATTGGTTCACAGGCTAGCACTCTGTCCATGAGCCATACCAGCCAGGGCTGATTAACGTAGGACTGTGCTAGTGCCATATGTTGAGAAGGGATCTCGTTTAGAAGGAGAGGGTACCTAAATGTAGGAATTCATGAATTTGCTTTTGAACATATTTTGATTAAGTTATTAGTGGGTCTCTCAGGTGGAGTAAAATAGCAGCATATGGAAATGTGGGGCA
This sequence comes from Tonatia bakeri, assembly GCA_004024845.1. NCBI lineage: Eukaryota > Metazoa > Chordata > Mammalia > Chiroptera > Phyllostomidae > Tonatia > Tonatia bakeri. The sequence continues at coordinate 28,346 of PVIA01003611.1, read as the reverse complement.
TATTTTGAGGGAAGAGGCGGCCTAGATATCTAGATCTAATTTTGGGAGTCAGCATAAAAAGTTGAAGTTCTGACTAAAAAGGGCTCCCCAGAAAAACCAGGAGTAAAGACAAAAGTTATAATTCTTTTGAATGCTTGGTCTTCAGAATTTAGAGAAGGCAGAATTGGTGAGGGAGGAAAGCCAAGGAATAGTATTCATGCATGATACAGCCCCTTCACATTTTTCTTTTTTTAAATAGGAAATGGACCCTCAGGGATCTGCCTTTCTTATATGTTATCAGGCTACAGACCGTATTTATCATCAGAAGCAATACATCCAAATACAATCTTACATGGTAAATTACAAGAAGCAAGACATCTTTCCATTGTAGATCAGGTATTATTTTTTATCAGTGTTATTAATTTTTTTTATACTAAAACAAGATTAGTTGTACTTATATAAGCATTGTGTTTCTTAATTGAAAATCCTTTCTTCTAATAACACTTTCTATCATTATTTTAGATTTATAAATACATTCTGCTGAGTTACTTCTGTTTATTTTCCTGAGTTGATAAGAGCAGAATTTCCCAAATGATTTCCTGATAAAATTTTAGTAGGTACTCTGTGCTCAAATAAGTTTGGAAAGTGCTGCGTTTTATATTGCAGTGTCACTATAGACATATTAAGGTATATTAGCATATTAAAGGCATCTTCAAGTTTTGCAGTAAAATGATCTGGTTAGATTTGTTGTAACTCAACCTTTTCCATATTTATTTGATCAGAGAACTTACTAAGATGTCAGGGAACATGAGTGTTTTATAGCACACTATCTGGGAAATACTAGAGTAGAGTAATGGCCTTCACTTTATGAAGTGAAGCGTTGGTTTGTTTTTCTTTTTTCAAACTCTTATCTTTTTCTTTCTTTTTAAAAAAATTTCCATTCAGGACTTAGAATACTTGTCTGAAGGTCTTGAGGGCCGATCATCCAATCCAGTTGCAGTACTTTTTGACACACTTCTTCATCCAGATGCTGACTTTGGGTATGACTATCCATCTGTTTTGCATTGGAAATTGGAGCAACATCATTATATCCCTCACTTAGTACTTGGTAAAGGTCCACCTGGTGGAGCTTGGCATGTGAGTATACTTTTCTTAGCATTCTAGTGTATGTGAGTTATTATCTATATCTTAATAAGATAATTTTGATTCTTAAACACTATGATATAATGTTATATATGATGTTCACTGAGTTTTATCTGGAATTTTACTCCTGTTCAGTTAAATATGGTCAGTCAAATTTGATTACCGATAGTCTTAGATTAAGCATTTCTGTATACTATTTTATAGTTACATAGAAAATATTTTAATATTTTACATGGTAAATTTTATTCATTTTAGAATAAAATTACACACAATATCTCATATCTATTCATTATTCTTTTACATTTATTTTCAAGATCTTAAATGAAAAATGTATTGTAAAATAATTAAATTACATTAGTCAGATTGGTCATCTATAACAAACTACCATAGACCAAGTGGCTAAACAGCAGATACTTATTTCTCACAGTGTAGAAGCTGCAGTATTCAGGATCAAGGTGCCAGTGTATTCAGTTCATGGTGAGGACTCTTTTCCGAACTTGCAGATAGCCGCTTTCTTGCTGTGTCTTCATATAGCAAAGAGAGCATGGTCTCTGTCTTCCTACTTTTATAAAGCCACTAATCCTGTCATGAGGGCCCCACCCTCAAGTGACCTCATCTTGGGCCTAATGACCTCCAAAGGACCCCACCTCCAAATACCATCACACTGGGAGTTAAGGTTTCCCCTAGAATTGGGAGGTGATACAGTTCAGTCCATATCAGACTAGAGTACTGATAACATTAAGATTCACTGCATTTCTTTAGGGAGCAGCAACTAACAATTATTGTTCACCATGTGTCCTTAGCAGTCAGTGTAGTATCTGGTGTGTAGAGAGTACACATTTGTTGTACAAGTGTTTAAAAAATGTGCTATCTTGTGAAGTACATACTTAATAGAAATTTTGACACTGAATATCAAATCCCGAGTACAAACTTCAATTGGGTATGACTATATTTGTGCAGGGTTATATGTCTAAAAGCTGTTTACGTGTCTTTATCAAGTGACAGCCAGTTAGGGATACCCATCCATGCATTGGCATCCAGGGATTTTTCCGGGGGCTTACCCCAGTCATAAAGATCAGCAGCACCCATATGACTGGCCTTTGTCACTGGTCCCTGCTTCCCAGAGCAAATAGCGGTGTTCACCATAAATCACACATGCATGGTCACACTGGTACAGCATGGCCCATGGCTTCTGGCATGCAGAAAAAACTCTTTATCAGATAGAATATCCCAAGGATAGAGGGTGTCTCCTAGGAGGTGGCTAGAGGCCAGTTTTGAACACAGACCTTTCTTAGTAATGTGCAGGGCTAACAACACTACCTGCATCTGTTAATACTTTTCTGTACAAGGCTAAACTTTTTATTAATAGTCACATAATTTGTTTGTTCTGCCTGGAATAGTCTCCCTTTCTAATACTGTACTCCTCAAAGTCCTTGTGTCCTTTAGGAAATACTCTGTCTATGCTTCTACAGTACTTCCCAGGTGTGTATTTGCATCCCTTAATACACTGCATGTCCATGACAGCAGGCACTCAGAGAATATAGATTGCATCGGGGAAAAAAGAAAAGCCAGTTGGGAGAAAAAATGAAGAGATCAAGGCACTAGGGCTTACAACCAACTGGAACAACTGGTGCAGTGGGAATAAAGTTAAGAGATTGTTGACAGAAAGTAGAATATTAATGCCTTAACGGTTTTGAGTTCCAGACGAGATACTTGTGTGGCTCCACATAGTATCTGACATACAATATTCTTAACAGCTCTCATTCTGATGATCCCAGTTTTCCATCCTGCTCTTCTGATCTTAGTCCTAGGTCCAGGCCACCTCAAAGCAGTGGCAGCTTGCTGCATTTGCTCTTTTTGGTGATCTGTGTCACAAATGATAGGCTTCATAAGGCCTAGCACGTAGTAAGTATTTGATAAATGTTGGCCAATAGTAATAGTCCCATTTCCAAAACTGGGCTGTGTAGACACAGGGCAAGAGAGTTAGGAGAAAAGAAGCCATGGCCAAAATAGTTGGTTGAAAGAAACTGAAGCCATTGGAACAGGTGCTGTTGGACCCTGGGCTTTTTTACTTTGTACTTAGCAAAGCAAAAATAAGTAGGACATGCGAGCTTGAAGGGCTCACTTTCTTAAAGGTATCATTGGCAGTAACAATGAATCTGTTCTTAATCAGGCAACCACTGCTGCTTTTGTTAGTTCTAGAAAGAAATGCTGCTATATCCAAATCAGTTTAGACTTTACAATTAGAATTGATGGGGTGGTAAGGGGAGAGGGAAGGTTGTTGTATTGCCCATTAAAAAAAATCTATTAATAATATTAAAATGAAAAGACATCTAAAGTGTGGAAAGTAATGAACTCTTTTCCTTTTGTTTAAAAAGTGAAAATACTGATTTGTTTCTCCAACATGATATTCTGTATCTCAATTATGTTGATTATAAGCCAAAGTGATCAACATTGTGTAGGCATTGGGTAATTTTGTAAATTTGTCTTGTAAATGTATAACTATAAGAAAGAAGGAATATAAATAGACAACTACCAAGTGATGAAAGTATTATTTGAAAGTTTGTTGGAATAAACTTTGAGAGGTAATCTATACAGCCATTTAGGACTTCTTTGAGTTCTCCTTATCCAGACCTTTGTAGTAAATAAGTGGCTTTGGTTTAAAAAAATGAACAAACAAACAAAAAACCTTGTTACTGCTTAAATGTGTTTTTTGATTGCACATTTTTTTATTCAAATAGAGTATGGAAGGCTCCATGTTGACAATCAGCTTTGGAAATTGGATGGAGCTACCTGGGCTTAAATTTAAAGATTGGGTAACCAGCAAACGAAGGTAAAGATCAAACTATTAAAATACTTTGGTGTACAATGGGAAGAGTGTGTCAGCAAACTTCAAAATATTTGTGATCCTGTCTTAAGTGAATAAGTAAAACTATCTGTCTCTCAAGTAAAAAGCCTGTTTGCAGCAGTGATTGTGAGCTAGTTGCTACTTAGAGATGTTATAGACAGAGCACAGGGGTAAGGAATGGCTTATCTGTAGATTGGGTTCCTGACTTCTTTGTTAATCATGCATTTATACAGTCCTGTTCAACCACTGTGTTTAGTTACTTTCTAATTCACCCACATATCCTTTTCACACTTATTTACTTAATTTTATGAAAAGATCTATAAATTTGCATGTGCATATTTCATGCGTACATACCTATAGTGTTTGACTTTCAGACTAGAAGAGTGTGTACTCTTCTATAAACTAGAATTAATGGTGTGATTGGCTACTTTGGGTATGGAGTTGAATATTTAATAAGAAAGTCTGAATAACTGAGAAGAAATCTCAACTTGAAAAAATACGAGTTTATTTTGGGGGAAAGAACCCAAAATTTAAAAAGATTTGAAAAGTTCTATGATTTGCAAGGATAGTAAATAATAGATAGAAGTCACTAATACAGACACTGTACTCTATCTAATCTGACTTCTCACAAAACAGTAAATGAAAGCAGGAAGTTACTAAACCTTTGTTAGAACAGGGCTGTAACATTTGAATGCTTAACTTCCTGCTAGACAGAAACCATTTTAATCCACAGAAATTATCCTTAATTTGACAAGATTTAAGGAGAGCAAATTTAGACCAAGATGAGTAATGGAGATTAAACCTCTCAAATATTCCTTTTGGGTTTTTTAAAAGAGAATTGTATATGGGTTTGAAATAATAAACTTGCAAAATCAGGCAAGTTGTACAAGTTCCTCATTTTCATAAGTCCGCAAGTGAAACTGCTCAACATTCTTCTCTTTGTGATGTGAGTAAAAGAAAGGAAAGCTTCATGACTTATGTACAGTGTTTTTCCTTCTCAGTTTGGGGATCTTGTGTATAGAATAAATATGTGAGAATGAATCTTATGATAAATATCTTTAGTTCCTATCTTTGCATCATGTTAAGAGAAGGAAGCCTCTTAGATCTCTTGAGATTGACTCAATAACTTGTGTGACCCTGATCACATAACTTAAACTAGCCATCAATTTCCTACCCTGTAAAATGGAGATAGAAGAAACTACTACATAAAGTTCCTGTAAAAACTGAAAGTTAATACATTCTATTATTATGGTCATTAAACTTCAAGTGATTTGGTTTGTTTTTCCTGCTACTTATCTCTGATTAGGGTACAATGTTTAGGAGTTCAGGGGTGCTAATGCCCATTGCTTTAAATTTCAACTAGAAAATGAAGGATGCACTAATGTACTTTTTTCATAAAGATATTTTATTTATGTATCTCTTTATGAGTAGGAAAACACAGAAATGTCATATTATTTACTTAGACATAGATGATTTTGTTCACAAAATACTGATCTGACTTACTTTTGGTCATTAGGAAAATAGAAAGCAACTTACTAAAAATTGTTTCAGGGTGGTATATATTATCTTTTATGGAGTATATATACTATAATTAGACCTGGAATATCTCAATGATTGCAACCCAAATAATTTAGTCTATACTTTACACAGTGATTTTGAACCTTTTTCATCTAATGGCACACATAAACTAATTACTAAAATTCTGCAGCACACCAAAATATATTTTTTGCCACTCTGACAAAAAATAGGTATAATTTGGATTCATTTACACCAAATGGCTATTGTTGTGTTGGCTGTTTTCATTTTTTATTTGACAGTCTAAGGAAGAAGAGGTCAGTGCCCCTGACTAAATAGTTAGGCATTGAATGTTTTAAAAATTCTTGCAGCCCTGGCTGGTGTGGCTCAGTGGATTGAGCACTTGTCTGCAAGCCAAAAGGTTGCTGGTTCGATTCCCATTCAGAGCACATGCCTGAAATGTGGGCAAGGTCCCCAGTTGGGGACATGCAAGGGGCAGCCAATTGATGTTTCTCCTACACAGTGATGTTTTTCTCTCTCCCTTCCTTCCCCTCTCTCTGGAAAAGTAAATAATAAAATCTTTTAAAAAAATTATTGCCGCACACTGCTTGAAAATCACTTACTTAAAGTATAGACCATAGGCTGAATAGTATATTTATAGACTGAATTACTTAGATTACAATTATGACATAGACTGCAAAATTAGTCTTATTTTCATATATCCACATTTTAATCCCTTCATTTATTTACTAAAAGTTTATTGATAAAGGCAGAATCCAAAAAGGCACTGTGAAAGACATTGGAGAAACAGACATGTATTACATACAGTCTCGGCCCTCACAGGCCTTCCTCTTTTTAACTAAAAAGAAAAGGTTTTTTTGGTAAGATATTAGGATAATTTATAGCTAAGTCAGTTCAGAGGAATTAAAAAGATATTATAGCTTACTAGATGGAAAAGTAATAATCATGGGAACTAAAAGTACTTTTCTCCTAGGATATTTTTCCTTTTCCTTTTCCAGAAACCTAAAAGGGGATCGAGTTATGCCAGAGGAAGTAGCTTGCTACTATAAGCACTATGTAAAAGTCATGGGTCTTGAGAAGAATTTCAGAGAGAATACTTACATTACCTCTGTGTCAAGACTCTACAGAAATCAGGATGACATTGGTGGTCACAACAGAGCTATTTCAGCACAGCATTTACAGATCGAGAACTCCAAGTTGATCAAGAGAAACTGGGAGATCCGGGGTTATCAGCGAATAGCGGATGGTTCTCATGTTCCCTTCTGTCTCTTTGCTGAGAATGTAGCTCTGGCAACTGGAACATTGGATTCTCCTGCCCATCTGGAGGTTGAAGGGGAAGATTTTCCTTTCGTGTTTCATTCAGTACCTGAATTTGGAGCAGCTGTAAGCAAAGGAAAGCTACATGGCAAAGAGGACCCAGTGTTAATTGTAGGTTCTGGACTTACTGCAGCTGATGCAGTACTGTGTGCTTACAACAGTAACATCCCTGTGATTCATGTGTTTCGCAGACGAGTAACTGATCCAAGTTTAATTTTCAAACAGCTTCCTAAAAAGCTGTATCCAGAATACCATAAGGTTTATCATATGATGTGTACTCAGTCATATTCTGCAGCTGACTCTGCAGACTCAGATCTTTTATCTGATTATACCAGTTTTCCTGAGCACCATGTGCTCTCCTTTAAGTCAAATATGAAATGCATCATTCAAAACGTCTCTGGATTGAAGAAAATATTTAAACTTTCTGCAGCAGCAGTATTGATAGGTTCTCATCCTAATCTGTCTTTTCTGAAGGAGCAAGGCTGTTACCTGGGCCGTAACTCAAGTCAGCCAATCACTTGTAAGGGTAATCCTGTGGAAATAGATGCGTATACCTATGAATGTGTTAAAGAAACCCACCTTTTTGCGTTGGGTCCTTTAGTCGGAGATAATTTTGTTCGATTTTTAAAGGGAGGAGCCCTGGGTGTTACACGCTGCTTAGCAATAAGACAGAAGAAAAAGCAGCATTTATTTGTTGAAAGAGGAGGAGATGGAATTGCTTAAAGCAAGTTTATGAGTAATTTATATGGACAGTTTACCATTAAAGTTTTTAACAGTGTTTTTGCAGTGTACACTTTGCAGTGTACTTGAATTTTCTGGACTTGAATTAACTGGAGAAGAATCTCAAGGTATAGTAACTATTTTTTAAAGTTACAAGAACTCGGTGTTCTGACTTATACTATAATAAAGCAATTTTCAAACTTTTTCATCTCCTGGTACATAAACTAATTACTAAAATTCTGCAGCACACCAAAAATATGTATTTTTTGCTGGTCTGACAAAAATTAGGTAAAATTTTTATTCATTTACAGAAAAATAATAGTAATTACCTACCCTTTTTGCTCCAAAGTGACTTTTTAAATTATCAGGTGCCTATTCTTGTATTTAAGAATTTCTGGTACTAAGAATTAACCAATCAGATGCAACCTTATTATGCAACGTGAACAATAAGATGCAACTCTGTTATATGACCTTAACATTTATGGTTCAAGACAGGGCATTCATACCAGACAACTATTGTTGCATTGGCTGTTGTTTTTTTATTTGACAGTCTAAGGGGAAAGGGTGCTCCTGACTTAAATAGCCAGGTATCACATGTTTTAAAAATTCTTGCTGCATAATAGCAGTTGAAAATTGCTGCTTTAATATATCAAAGGTGTCATTGTCAGACAAATGGAAACACTGCCAATTTGGTATACTTGAAGTTGTCACCTAACAAAAACATTCTTTTCTTCCAAGAACTTTTTGTGATCATTTTTGGTTGCTATGATTGATTCCATAACATTACAGCCTGAAAGTATAAAATCACACAGTCATTAGGCCAAAAATTGCCCTCACTACATATTGGGTCATCTTGCTAATTAAAGTGTAGTCTAAAACCCAGCATCAGCTCCATCTGTCACGTGTTAGAACTGTAGATTCCAGACCCCATCACAGACTCACTGCATCAAAAACTGCATCATAAAATCCTCAAGGAATATGTATTTCATTAAAGGTTGAGACACAGTGTTCTAAAAGAAAATGGGATATGAGATGGGTTGGGGATAGGTGGCATTTACAACTCAGGTTTTATTTTGAAATTACCAATTGTATAAATCTAATTTATTAGCAAATAGGATCTTTTAAAAATATTTTTATTGAAAATTTGACATACTTCATATTCTTATCTTCTAATAATTTAAACAGTCCAATACTGTTGACATACACTTAGACATCCAGGAACTTGCCAGATATTTTTTGGAGATTTATTCTCTAGTTAACATATTCTAATTTGCAATTCAATAAATTTTGAATGGAACTATTTATCCCTGTGTAAATGATGGCTTAATTTCTGTTTAAGTACTGCTAATATTATAATACTATTTGGGTATTGACAAAATTATTAAAAATTAAAGTTGAAAATCAGGTGAAATCTAACTTCTTTTCCCAAGATTACATTGAAGTTTGTTCATAGATGACAGGGTAGCTCATTTTATGGTTATTTATTGAATTGTATACTCTGTCTTAACTTATATTTATTTAGGTGTGCTTAATGTTTGTATTTCCATACAAATCCCCAGAATTTTAGTGTGAGACAAAAAAAGTCCTCTGAAGTTTTCCATGGCAAACTGAGCTGCTCAGTTTCTCTCTCTCTCCATAGAATTTATTTCATCTGGAATGTGTTTATTGAATGCCTAAATATTCTATTTTTTCTTAGTATTAAAAAAGGACCAAAGTGTCAGTATTTTTCTATCTCTTTGCAATGTTATGTGCTCACAGGATTATATTTCACCTTAAAATATACTTGTTTAGAACAAACTTGCCTGTATAACTAGCTGTTTCAGATAAACTGGTAAATTCTTATACTTTTGGTAACTCATGTCTGATTAAGTGTAACAGTTTTTAGAAATGATGTGATCCAGTTTAAGTTTATATAATGGTAACTTTTTTTCAAATTAATTTCACCTCTGTTGGAAATGATATAATATCCTCTGGCTGCACTTGATTGACTACTTTCTTGGTGGCCTTTTCTTTTGAGCTCTGAATGAGTTGTACTGCATGTTTTCCTTAATGTCACTTCTAAATTGAAATGACATTGTTTTAAAGATGTCATTTCTTATCCTAGGGAAGGATAAGAACTGTTGACATCCTGTCTCAAAAGTTTACTCTTACCCATCCAATAGCACTTTTGTGATAAGATTATTCACACACACAGTTTTTTCAGAGGAAAATAAGGCTTCCATGAGGCCTAAATAAACCTGGTGAATAGTTTCATCTTTAGTTACCTCCCATTTCTCAATCCACACTCAAACCCAGCTGTCCTGTGTTCCATATAACATGAAAGTTATATGTACTTTCTGTGTTGTATTCTTGTTTCTGTGATGTACTATGCTCTTGTTCTCTTAGTTGATTGATTTCTGTCCCAGAGTTATAATCTCCTTATTCTTCAGTGTCATCTAGCTATTCAGGGAGAGGACACAGTGCTAAATATTTGGTGAGTCATACCATTATGCGGGCATCTCTCCATCCCTCAAAGTCTAGCTCTTGACAGTGTTTAATACATAAAAATAAGATTGTCACTGTAAGTATTTTAGGCAGTCTGAGAGTGTGAATTTCATTCAACTATTACTTTTTTGAAAATGTAAGAAGTTTTATCATGTGATACGTTTCCATATAATCAAATTCTGGTTAACACCTTTTTTTTTTTTTAATCAGACTGAAAGGTATTTTTAAATATTATGTAGCCAATGGGAAATGGTGAAAAATTCTTGTAAATCCTGTTATTAAATGAAAGCACTTAAGTCCCAGCCTGTGGGACACTTGAAACACAAAGAATGAAACAAAGCTAGATGGAATTTAAACATTTTAAAAGTATAACTTGATTACAGGAATGTTTACTGAATAAAGCCATTTTGATCAGACAAAATCAGTCTTTTAAACTATACTGTATACATTCCCAGAGGTGCAGAGGGGCCAGAGTTGCTAAATCTAACCTGAAAAAAAGAGTATGTGCAGTAAGGATTAGATATTTTGCTGATTTTGAATGCTCCCTGCCCCACTACCACCAGGCTAAAAAAAATGGTGTCTTTAGGAAAGCAGCAAGGCAAAAAAGTAAACTGATAAGGTCTTAGCTCGGTAGTTCAGTTGGATAGACCATCGTCCTGATACACCAAGGTTGTGAGTTTGATCCCCAGTCAGGGCACCTATAAAGAATCAACCAATGAATGCATAAATGGAATAATAAATTGATATTTTTCTCATTCCCCCTATCTCTAAAATCATTTTTAAAAGTGATAAGCCATAAAAAGAACTAAAAATAACCTTCAATGTGAATTGAACTTGGTCTTTACTGTATCAACTACTGCAAAGAAAAAACAAACATGGTTAGCAGCCCTGGACTGGATTTTTAAGAGAAGAAAGGGGGTGAGGTGTACAATTGGGACTCTGCCTGTGGCTGACTTTCAAACAACATTGGAAGGGCAGTGTCTAAGTTCCTGCTGGAGTTTGATGAGTAGGGTGCCAGAGGGAGGAAGCTATACCAGAAGCAGCTACAAAAATTTGTACTATAATAGGTTTTTTCCAGTGTTTCATTGTTTTTTAAATTATAATTTATTGATTGTGCTATTACAGTTGTCCCAATTTTCTCCCCTTTGCCTCACCTTCCACCTAGTAACCCCACTACCTCAGTCAGTCCTTATACCATTATTCGTGTCCATGCATCATGCTTAGGTTCTTTGGCTATTCCACTTCCTATACTGGATTTTACATCCCTGTGGCTATTCTGCTACTACCTATTTGTTGTACTTTTTATTTTTTTAAGACAGGGAATACTTTATTCAAACCCATCAGAAATGAACTGGTTAGGTCTGTAACAAAGCATCATGTTTTAAAGTATAGGCCAATAGTAATTGTATATGAGTATACACTGGTACATACAAATTAACTGATCAGACCACAACTTGTCGATGTTTAAAAGAACAAGTTTTCCTGTAAAAGCAACACCGTTGTGACATTTTAACTTAGTATTCCTCTCCTTTTTCCTCACCCTTTCCTTTAGCAGAATCCCTGCCAACCTCCTCATAATCCTTCTCTAGAACACCCATGACCTCACAGGCCTCAGAAAACTCTCCTTCCCCCATGCCCTCACCCACATACCAGTGGACAAAGGCATGCTTGGTGTACATCAGGTCAAACTTGTCCAGGCGAGCCCAGGCCTCAGCAGTAGCTGTGATGTCACTCGCCACAGAGGAAAGCTGGAAATTACTGCCAACTTTGAGGCCAGTGGGACAGTCCACAAACTGGATGGTACGTTTGGTCCTGATGGTGGCAATGGCAGCACTGACATCTTTTACCATGACTAGGGTCACATTTCACCATCTGGTTTGCTGGCTCAAAGCACACATTGGTGATCTCTGCTACAGAAAGCTGTTCATGGTAGGTTTTCTCAGCAGAGATGACAGGGGCGTATGTGGCCAGAGGGAAGTGGATGCAGGGATAGGGCACCAGGTTGGTCTGGAATTCGGTCAGAGCATTCAGGGCTCCATCAAACCTGAGAGAAGCAGTGGTGGAAGACAATCTGCTCATAGATGGCCTCATTGTCAACCATGAAGGCACAATCAGAGTGCTCCAGAGTGGTGGGTGGTGAGGATGGAGCTGCAGGGCTTCACTACAGCTGTGGAAACCTGGGACGGGGCAAGGGTGGTGCTGGGTAAATGGAGAACTCCAGCATGGACTTCTTGCCATAATTAACAGAGATGCTCCATCAGCAGGGAGGTGAACCCAGAACCAGTTCCTCCACCAGAGCTGTGGAAAACCAAGAAGTCCTGAAGACCTGTGCACTGTTCAGCCAGTTTCCAAATTTGGTCCAGGACGAGATCAGTGATCTATTGTGGTATATTGTCCACAGGCATAGTTATTGGCAGCATCTTCCTTTCCTGTGATCAGCTGCTCAGGGTGGAAGAGCTGGCGTTAGGTACCAGTGTGAACTTCGACTGTGAGTTCCAGGTCTACAAACACTGCCCTGGGCACATGCTTGCCAGCTCCTGTCTCACTGAAGGTGTTGAAAGAGTCATCTCCCCCTCCAATGGTCTTGGCATCTGGCCACTGGGCTGGATGCCATGTCCCAGCAGGCATTGCCAATCTGGACACCAACCTGCCCAACATGGATGGAGATGCACTCATGTGTGGTTGCTGCTTTGTGGCCGCTGAGCGGATGGCTGAGGAAGAAGGGAAGTTGTTGCTTCTTATAGCCTGCCTCTTAGGCAGTTGATGTAAGAGAACCTACTCCTATTTGTACTTCTTAACGCTCTCACCTCTTGACCCATTCATCAACAACCCCATCGCATTTGGCAACCATCAGAACACTTTTATATATGATTCTCTCTGTTCTTGTTTTCTTTGGTTTTTTATTCAATTGCTGATAAATATGTATTTATAGCCATTTTATTAAGTTTGATCTTTTTCTTAAATACATCCTTTTAACATTTCATATAATAAAGGATTGGTAATGATGAACTTCAGTTTTTCCTTGTCTGGAAAGCTCTTTTAACTGCCCTTCAATTCTAAATATCTTTGCTGAGTAGAGCGATCTTGACTATAGATTTTTCATCACTTTGAATATTTCTTGCCAATCCCTTCTAGCCTGCAAAATTTCTTTTAAGAAATCAGCTGACAATCTTAGGGGAATTCCCCTGTAGGTAACTAACATCTTGTCTCTTGCTGCCCCTATCTTTAGCTCTGGCTGGTGTGGCTCAGTAGATTGAGTACTGGCCTGCAAACCAAAGTGTCACCAGCTTGATTCCCAGTCAGGACACATGCCTGGGTTGCGGGCCAGGTCCCCCATAGGGGTTGCTCGAGAAGCAACAACATATTGAGGTTTCCTTCATTTCCTCTCTCTAAAAATAAAAAAAATAAAAAATCTTTAAAAAAACTTTTAAAAGAAAATTTTATTTCTACTTTGCTAAGTGCTTTTTAAAATTTTTTCTTAAGTTTTTCATCCAATGTTTTTATTGTTCAAGTACAGTTGTCTCCATTTCCCCCATACTATTACCACCTACCTCAGCTATCTCCATCTCCCTCCCCTGATCCCACCCGCTCTTGGTTTTGTTCATGTGTCCTTTATACATGTTCCTGCAAACTCTTCCCCCTTTTCCCACCATTAGCCCTTCCCACCTCCCTTCTGGTTACTGTCACTTCTTAATTTCAAGGACTCTGGTTATATTTTGCTTCCTTGTTTGTTTTCTTGATTAGGTTCTACTTACAAATGAGATCATATGATATTTGTCTTTCACCATCTGGCTTATCTTACTTAGCATAATGCTCTCCAGTTCCATTCATGCTGACATGAAGGGTAGGAGCTCCTTCTTTCTTTCTGCTGCATAGTATTCCACCATGTAAATATACTATAGTTTTTTTACCCACTCATTTACTGATGAGCATTTAGGTTGCTTCCAGCACTTGGCGATTGTAAATTGTGCTGCTATGAACATTGGTGCATATGTGCATATGTTCTTTTGGATTGGTGTTTCAGGGTTCTTAGCATATAATCCTAGGAGTGGCATTGCCAGGTCAAAAGGCAGTTCCATTTTTAGTTTTCTGAGGAAATTCCATACTGTTTTCTACAGTGGCTGACCGATCTGCATTTCCACCAACAGTGAACTAGAGTTCCCTTTTCTCCACATCCTCTCCAACACTTGTCATTTGTTGATTTTTTTATAATGGCCAATCTGACCTGTGTGAAGTGGTATCTCATTGTGGTTATTATTTGCATCTATCTGATGGCTGATGATACTGAGCATCCTTTCATATGTCTCTTAGCACTCTGTATGTCCTCTTTGGAGAAGTGTCTGTTCAAGTCCATTGCCAATTTCTTAATTGGATTCTTTGTCTTCCTGGACTGGAGTTGTGTAAGATCTTATATATTTTGGAGATTGAACTCTCATGTGAGGTATCATTGGAAAATATACTTTCCCATATGGTTGGTTCCCCTTTCATTTTACTGAAGTTTTCTTTAGTCATGCAGAAGCTTTTTATTTTGATGAAGTACCACTTATTTTATTACTTCACTTATGTACCTTGCTCTACGGACATATTGGTGAAAATATTCTGCATGGAAAATCTGAGGATTTTCCTGCCCATTTTCTCCTCTAGGACTTTTATGGTGTCATGACTTTTATTTAAGTATTTTATCCACCTTGAGTTTATTTCCGTGTATAGTGTAAGTTGGTGGTAGAGTTTCATATTTTGCATGTAGCTGTTCAGATCTTCCACAAGCATTTGTTGAACAGGATATTTTTTTACTCCATATCATGCTTCTGCTCCCCTTGTTGAATATTAATTGACCATAGAGACCTGGTTTTTTTCTGGGCTCTCTATTCAATTTCATTGGTTTACAAGCTTGTTCTTTTGCCAGTACCATAATCTTTTGATTACAGTGGCCTTGTAATATAGTTTGATATCAGGTGTTGTGATCCCTCCTACTTTCTTCTCAAAATTGGTGTGGCTATTTGGGGTCATTTATGGTTCTATATAAATTTTTGAAATGATTGTTCTATATCTGTGAAATATGTCATTGGTATTTTAATAGGGATTGCATTGAATCTGTAAATTGCATTGGATAGTATGGATATTTTGATGATTTTAATTATTACAATCCATGCACATGGTACATGCTTCTATTTATTTGTGACTTCCTTAATTTCTTTCTTCAGGATTGTGTAGTTTTCTGAGTAAAGGTCTTTTGCCTCCTTGGTCAGGTTTATTTCTATATGCTTTATTTTTCTTCTTGCTATAGCAAATAGGGTTTTCTTTCCTGATTTCAGATTTTGATATTTCATTGTTGGTGTATAGAAATGCCTTCACTTTCTGAATATTTAGTTTGTATCCTGCTCTTTTGCTAAATTCACTTATTAGTTAGTTTTTTGTTGGAGACTGTAGAGTTTTCTAGGTACATTATCGTATCTATGAACAGTGACAGTTTCACTTCCTCTTTCCCAATTTGGATGCCTTTTATTTCTTTTCTTGTCTGATTGCTGTGGCTAGGACTTTCAACACTATGTTGAATAGGAGTGGGGAAAGTGGACATTCTTGTCTTGTCCACTTGGAAAGGCTTTTAGTTTTTGCCCATTGAGTATGATGTTGGCTGTAGGTCTCTCATATATGGCCTTTATTATGTTGAGGTGCGCTCCCTCTACTGCCACTTTGCTGAGGATTTTTATCACAAATGGGTGCTGTACATTATCAAATGCTTTTTCTGCATCTATTGATATGATCATGTGATTTTTGTCTTTTTTTATGTGATGAATTTCATTTATTGATTTTTTAATATATTTTATTGATTATACTATTACAGTTGTTCCATTTCCCCCCTTCACTCCCTTCCACCCTGCATACCCCCTTCCACCCACATTCCACCCTTTAGTTAATGTCCATGTGTCATAAGTTCTTTAGCTTCTACATTTCCCATACTATTCTTGCCCTCCCCCTATTTTCTACCTATTGTCTATGCTACTTATTCTCTGTACCTTTCCCCCCTCTCTCCTCCTCCAACTCCCCTGTTGCTAACCCTCCGTGTGATCTCCATTTCTGTGGTTCTGTTCCTGTTCTAGTTGTTTGCTTAGTTTGCTTTTTTTTTTAGGTGTGGTTGTTACTAACTGTGAGTTTGATGTCTTTTGTTTTACTGTTCATATTTTTTATCTTCTTTTTCTTAGATAAGTCCATTTAACATTTCATATAATAAGGGCTTGGTGATGATGAACTCCTTTAACTTGGCCTTATCTGAGAAGCACTTTATCTGCCCTTCCATTCTAAATGAAAGCTTAGCTGGATAGAGCCATCTTGGATGTAGGTCCTTGCCTTTCATGACTTTGAATACTTCTTTCCAGCCCCTTCTTGCCTGCGAGGTCCCTTTTGAGAAATCAGCTGACATTCTGATGGGAACTCCTTTGTAGGTAACTGTCGCCTTATCTCTTGCTGCTTCTAGAATTCTCTCCTTCATTTTTACCTTGGCTAATGTAGTTATACCTTGGTGTGTTCCTCCTTGGGTCCAACTTCTTTGGGACTCTCTGAGCTTCCTGGACTTCCTGGAAGTCTATTTCCTTTGCCAGCTTGGGGAAGTTCTCCTTTCTTATTTGTTCAAATAACTTTTCCACTTGTTGTTTTTCTTCTTCCCCTTCTGGTACCCCTATAATTCAGATGTTGGAATGTTTAAAGATGTCCTGGAGGTTCCTAAGCCTCTCCTCATTTTTTTGAATTCTTGTTTCTTCATTCTTTTCTGTTTGGTTGTTCCTGTTTTCCTTTTGGCCCATTCCATTGATTTGAAACCCAGTTTTCTTTTCATGACTATTGGTTCCGTGTGCATTTTTCTTCATTTCACTTATTGTTGCCTTCATTTTTCATCTAATTTGTAACTAAAATCCACCAATTCTCTGACCATCCTGATCACTAGTGCTTTGAATTGTGTATCTGATAGGTTGGCAATCTCTCATTTGCTTAAAAGTACTGGCCGAGGGGCTTTCAATTCTGTTTGAGCCATCTCCCCCACCATGGTCTGGTCATGCCTGTTATGTATGAGGGGCGGAGACTTAGGTGTTCACCAGGTCGGGGCACATCAGTTGCTTGGTTGTGACATTGTATGTGGGAGCGGGGCCCAAGAGGGAACAATAGCACCTGCTCCACTCTCTCTAGGACTTCAGTCCCCTCTGCTGCTCCCTACAAGCAGATGGGGCCCTTCTGGTGTTGTCTCCTGGGTGGTTGGGCTTGTGTACTTTCTAAGACTCTGTGGGTCTCCTCAAGGAGCTCTCCTGTGAGGCTGAGAGATTCTCCCGGCCCCAACTCCCACAGGTGTTTTCAATCAGTGCTTTTAGGCTTTGTTTCCCGGCGCTGGGTCCCTGGGTTGCGCAGTCTGTGTCTCTGCCCATGTTCACCTAGTTTCTCTGTGCGAGAATATGTGACTGCAGACAGTCAACTGCCTTGCACCCCTCACTGGGTCTGCTCATTGCCTCTAGTGCCCAGAGTCCGCCACCGGGTCTGTCAGCTGCCCCTGTGCTTCTGGGGTCTGCCAACTGCCACCTGCGCCCTATGCGACTGCACCTGCCAGCCACTGCTTTTTCCTGCCAGGACCCCTCAACCCCTCTCTGTAGGCCTCCGACTCCGCCCCTCCTTGCCGGTCTGGATGAATGGTTGTCAGACTTTTCTTCAGTTCACTTCTCTCTGTTCTGGTTGTTTTTTTGTTTCTAAATTTTTGTTGTCCTTAGTTTTGGTTGTGTGAGGAGGCACAGTGCGTCTACCTATGCCTCCATCTTGGCCAGAAGTCCCATTTATTGATTTTTGATTGTTGTACCATCCTTGCATCCCTGGGATGACTCCTACTTGATCATAGTATATGACTTTTTTGATATGTTTCTGAATGCAGTTTGCCAGTACTCTGTTGAGGATTTTAGCATTTATGTTCATCAGGGAAATTGGCCTGTAGTTTTCTTTCTTGTGTTTTTATTGGTTTTGGGATTAGGATAATGCTGGCTTCATAAAAAGGATTCTGGGACTTTTCCCTTTTCTTGAAATTTTTTGATTAGTCTGAAGATAGGGGTTAGCTCTTTCTTAAATATTTTGTAAAATTATCCTGTGAAACTGCTCAAACCAGGACTTTTGTGTGCAAGGTTTTTGATTACTGCTTTGATTTCACTAGGTATTACCGATCTCTTCAGGCTTTCTGCTTCTTATTTATTCAATTTAGGAAGGTTATATATTTCCTGGGAATTTGGCCATTTCACCAAGGGTTTCAAATTCCTTGGCATATAGATCTTCATAATTACTTCTTACAAGCCTTTGTATTTCTGTGGTATCAGTTGTAATCTCTCCTGTTTCATTTCTGATTTTGTGTATTTGCATCCCTTTTCTTTCTCCTTCCTTCCTTCCTTCCTTCCTCCCTCCCTCCCTTCCTTCCCTTCCTTTCTCTTTCTTCTTTTTGATGAGTCTGCTTAAAGATTTGTTGATTTTGTTTGTCTTTTCAAAAAAACAGCTCCTGAATTTATAGGTCCTTAGAACTGTGCTTTTAGTCTCTATGTCATTTAATTCTGCTCTGACCTTCCTCCCTTCTACTTGCTGTGGACTTTGTTTGTTGTTATTCCTCCAGTTCTTGTAGATGTAGTGCTAGGTTGTTTATTTGAAATGTTTCTATCTGTTTTAGGTAGGCCTGTATTACTATGAACTCCCTCTCAGGACTGCCTTTGCTGTGTCCCATAAATTTTGGACTGTCAGATGCACATTTACATTTCCAGAAACTTTTTTTTTCTTCCTTGATCTCATTCTTAACCTATTAATTGTTTAATGTCTTGCTATTCAATCACCACAAATTTGAGTGTTTTGAGTTTTTTCCTTTAGGTTGGTTTCTAGTTTCAGGCCTTGTGGTCCAAGAAAATGCTGGATATGATTTCAATATTCTTGAATTTGTTGAAGCTTGTTTTGTGTCCTATCATGTGGTCTATCTTTGGTAATGTCCCATGTGTATTTGAAAAGAATGTGTATTTTCCTTATTTGGAATGAAAGTGTGTGTGTGTGTGTGTGTGTGTGTGTGTGTGTGTGTGTGTATTCTATTTGGTCTAGGGCATTGTTCAATGACACAGTATTTATTAATACTTTGTTTGGAAGATATATCCATTTTTGACAGTGGGTTGTTAAAATCACCTAGTATAAGTTTGTTTCTGTCTCAATCTTTCTTGAAGTCCTCCAAGATTTTGCTTATACATTTGGGTGCCCCTGTGTTGGATGCATATATGTTTATAATGTTTATGTCTTCTTGATGGATTCTTGAGTATTATGAAGTGTCCTTCTGGGTCTCTTTTTATGGCCATTGTTTGGAAGTCTATTTTGTCTGATATAAGTATTGGTACACCAGCTTTTTTTTTTCCTAACCATTTGCTTATAATATTTTTTCCAACCCTTTACTTTCAGTTTGTGTAGGTCTTTTGTTTTGAGGTGGATCTCTTGTAGTCAGCCTATGTGCCTGCCTTGTTTTTTTATCCATTCAGACACCCTTTCTTTTGACTGGAGTACTTAATCCATCTACATTTGATGTTATTATTGATAGGTACATATTAATTCCTCCCCACCTTGTACCTGTGTTCCTGTCTGTCTCCCCCCACCCCCACCCCTCTCTCTTGCTCTTTCTCTTCCTCTTCTTAAAGGAGTCCCTTTAGCATATCTTGCAGTGCTGGTTTGGTGGAGGTATATTCTTTCAGCCAACTTTTGTCTGGAAAACTCCTTATTTTACCTTCCACTTTAATTCAGAGCCTTGCTGGGTAGAGTAGTCTTGGTTTCAGGACTTTGCTTTTCATTACTTGGAATATTTCTTGCCATTCCCTTCTGGCTTGTAGTGTTTCTGTTAAGAAATCAGCTGCTAGCTTATCCAAGTTCCCTTGTATATTATTTCTTGCTTATCTTGGCTGCTTTTAATATCCTCTCTTTCTCTTTATACAAGTGGCATTTTAATTATGATTTATCGTGGAGTAGTCCTCTGTGTCATCTTGATTAGGACCCTCTGTGCTTCCTGAAATTGCATGGCTTTTCCCTTCTCCAGGTTCTGGAAGTTTTCTGTCAATAGTTTTTCAAACAGGATTTCAGTTCTTTGCCCCTTTTCTTCTCCTTCTGGTAGTCCTATGATTCAAATGGTGTGTTTCATGTTGTCTTACAGTTCTCTTAAGCTGTCTCCATATATTTTTTGTCTTTTTATGCAGCTGCTCTACCTGGATGTTTATTCTTCCTTGTCTCCCAGTTCACTAATTTGGTCCTCTGCTTCCTCCAGCCTGCGTGTGATTCTTTCTGGTGTGTTTTTTATTTCAGTAACTTCCTGGTTTTCATTAGTTCCCACTCAGTTCCTTGTAGTTTTCTGTGTTACTTGAGCATCCTTATCACCACTCTTTTAATTCTATATCTGATAGGTTGCTTGCCTTCATTTCATTTAGCTCTTTTTTGGGGAGGGGTGTTCCATTTCTTTGGATTGTAGGTTCTTTGTCTCCCCATTTTAGGTGACTTTTTTTTTTTGTTTCTGCAATTCCTGATGCTCTGCCTTGCCAGCTGTCTTTGTAGGATGAACTCTGTGATAGGAATTCTATGAGACTCAGTGGTATGGACTCTGATCTCCTTGTCTTGGTGTTCTAGGGTTGCCCTTTCTCCCCCTTTTGGGGGGCTCTCTTGTTGTACTTGGTCTTTACCTGTTGGTGACTCCTTTGTTGGTATGTGCCCTGTCGAGTGGGTTTACTGGTACTCACAAGTCCCACCTTGTCTTGTATGTGATCAGGGCCAGGGCAAAGGTGAAATACAGTAAGACAGGCAGGGGAGTATTCTATGGGATTTAAAGTACTAACAAGTAGACAAAATAGAGGAGGACTTTTGGAGAAGTATAGCAATAGTCATGATATTTCATCCAATGAACTAGCCACACTTTATAATAAGAGTTAAGACTCTTATTAGAAGGGAAAAAGAGTATGAGCTGACTCTAGAAAGCAGAGCGCTTATGTAAGGTTAGATGGTGAGATATAGTGAGAGTAAAGGCTAGAAATTTGGTGAAGTGTGTAAGAATATAAAGTAAAGAGTGTAAAGAATATCAGAACAGTAAGCTCAAGAAGATGGCTTAATGCATTAAGACTAGAGTAGGGTGCTGTGTGGGATTTAGAATAACAATATGATAAGAAACATATTCTGAATAAAAATAAAAAGTAAAAGATCAAGAGTAATGTGTTATTGAAATATGAGTGAAGTGAAAGAAAAATTAAAATGCAATATGAAGGGGAGAATAAAGAAAACCAATCAAACAATGAAATCAAGCAAACAAAGAAAACCAAGAAAAAGCTAAATGGAAAGAAGAGAAATAAAAGTAAAAAATAATAATAATAAAATAATAAAATGCAGGTTCTGAAGGATAGCAAAGTGAAATTTTTTATTTTTTTAGTATTTTTATTGATTACACTATTAGTTTTTCCATTTTCCCCCTTTATACCCCTCCACACTACCCCCCAACCCTCCACTTTGCCCCCCCTTTAGTTCATGTTCATGGATTGTACGTATAAGTTCTTTGAGTCCTCTGTTTCCTATACCATTTTTATCTCTCCCTACCAATTCATTTTCCTCATCCTGGTAAATTTCATCATTCTCAGTCCCATCCACAGCATTGCTAATGATGCATTTTTTAAGCCATTTCACAACCACTTTCTTCTTGACACTGTTCCACGATCTTATGATCCAATCACAAACATGAATGATGGATGCTTTCTTGGTCCTGCCTCTAGGTATTATATCATTACCAGCTGACTGCATCTATGATGTCCACTCTTTTGTCATTAAGTCCTTAAAGGGCTTGTTTACTGACACATCAAGAGGTTGAAGTTGGCTGGTTAGCCTACCAGGTATCACAGCAAGTTGGGTTTTCAGGTCTGCTGTGATTGTTTTTGCACTTTGTGAAACAAGAACTTGGAAGTGATAAAAAAAAAAAGCAATACTGGTTTTTAAAGTAATTCTCCAGACCTTAATGACCAGACTTTGTTAAACCAAATTTTCATGCCTTCTTCATTCATCCGTCCTTTTTCATTCACATGGACAATAACTCTACTTGGAATCTTTTGTTTTGGAAACATTTTCCTTTTAAAGATGATCATAGGTGGTAGCTTTGTCCCATCTGCACAACAGACTAGAACAGTGAAAAGTTTTCTTATCACCACTAGTTTTAACAGCCATGGTCTTTGCTCCCTTGATGTCCATAGTTCTGTTAGATGGCACATCAAATGTGAGTGGAACCTCAACCATACTGGCAATTTGGGACAGCTCAAAGTTGTCTTTTGAAGATTGATAACATTAAAATGAAATAGCAAAAACTTGATTCTCACAGGTTGCTAGAAGTTTGGGGGCAAGTTCGTTCATGACCTCGTGCTCAAACTTTCTGTCTTCATAAAGTTAAGGCACCATTTAGGTGTCCCTGAGAAATCATCAATGTTTTTTTCTTGGGCAGTCCTTTTACCTTCTTTTTGTATCACCTTGGTTGAAAGAGATACCAGTTTGATGCTGCTCCAGAATCTAGGTCTTTGTCTCCTGCTCCACCTGCAGCCACTTTGGAGGCTTCCCTCACATTGCCTTCTTCTGTCTTAGCATCTGAAGAAGCTTTTCTTCCTGCTGTCTCCACAATCTGATGATACTCTGATGCAGACACCAGCCTGCAGTGTCCAAGTCATTATGGATGAAATGAGACATTCATACAAACTACTGAGTCCCATGGAAAAAAAGGGACAGCATGGCTTTTCTCTCAAGGGAAGCAAACGCCTTGGCCTTTGCCATGACTGGCCTTTATTGGGTTTCTTGGCACATTACATGATGGTCCTCATTTACCTATGCACAGGTTCGCTTTAGGTGGTTACCTTTTACAGAAAACAAAGGAGCCAATGCTGCTAATCACATCATAGAAGAGGGATATTTGCAAATGAAAAGGCAAAAGTGGTTGAACCAGTTATACTCATCCTTGGAAGGTTAAGCATGGATTTTAGGAAGTCACTTTGCAGTAAATGTCCTCAATTCAGGGTGAGGGAGTTTTTTACCAAGAGCAAGACTCAAAGCGGCCTAGGTACACTGCAGGCCTGATTCCCCACAGGAGAACCTATCCATGGGCATCTCCGAGTGGGAGCTGGGCCCATGCCACACAGAACACTCCCTGTGAGAGGAGATTCAAAGTGTCTCTTGGCAGCTCTGTTGCCATGCTTTTTGGCATATTTAATAACTCATCTTAAAGCTTGCAGTGTATGCAAACTGTTTCAATATCTTCCAAGGGATTTTCTAAAAATTTATCCCTCCTCAAGTGTACAAAGAGAATATGGTAATAAAGTCAGCATTACCTTTCTTATCAAGTGGATAACAATTGGTATCACCTATCTCATCAAGTGGATAACAACTGACATTATCTATCTTACTCTGTGGATAACAGTACATCATTCTTCATTTTATTTTTTTGAATCGTTGGCTAAAATGGCTTTCACTGCAAGTTTGTAGTAAGTTCAACAATACCAATTATTATATTCCAGGGTATTATTTTGCATACAAATGTCGTTACTGCTTTCTAGAGTTACACTAAAAACATTACACTAATTCTGTACTAATACATACTGTACTAATACATAATTCATACTGAGTAGTACTAATACAGAATGAGTACTACCCATGTATAATGCACATCCTTACTTTTCTCTCAGAAATTAGGGCAAAACAGTGCGCAGTATATATGGCAAAATATGCTAACACTGCTATGAACGTAGGGGAAGGAAATCTTACCTTTTGCAACAACATGAATAGCCCTGGAGATTATCGTGCTAAGTGAAATAAGCTGGTCAGAGAAAAAACAAATACTGTATCTCACTTATATGTGAAATATAATGAACACAATAAACTGACAAAACGGAAACAGAGGCATGGACACATGGAAGACCGACAGATGTCAAAAGGGAGTGGGGGAGTGGGGACTAGGTGAAAGAAGGTGAAGAGATTAGCCAAGAACATATATACCTGACACATAGTCACAGGCAACAGTCACAGTTACAGTCACAGATGGCTAGAGGGAAGGGAAGATGGGAAATGGTGGAAGTGGGCAAAGGGAGGGAAGGGATGCGGTCATCTGTAATAGTGTCAACAATAAAAATAAAGTTAAAAATACTTTACTGTTTAAATCAAAGTGATTTTTTTACTTCAAATAGAGTTTGCCATGGAAATGTCTTTGTTTTTTAATATAGCTTACACTTAATTACCATGACAACTTAGAAGTCCCCATTCAAAAATTTTCCACAGCTTCCTCCCTCTCTGCTGAATAAAATCCAGACCTCCCAGCCAACTTTTAACTTGCAATTTACTAATAAAACTGACTCTAGAAGTGTCTCCTAGTTTGTGAGGGTAGCCTGTACAATGACAAAGATATGTGAGTGACATTCACTTCCACAGCTCAGAGCAGTAAAATGCCATTACTATGTCTTCCAGGAAGCAGTGACTCAATACTATTATTTTGCTTATAAACTCACAGTCGACAGCCTGACAAAAAGGGCGATAATGTTAAACAGCAAGTTATACAGGCAACCAACCCTGTTACACTTGAGGGAGAATACTGCCTAAGCTTCACCTTGCTTCAACCTCTTAAGGAATTTGGATCATCATTCAAATAAGCAGATGGAGACTCCCAGTAGTGTGAACAAACACAAGGCTTCAATTGTGGAACTAGGGCGAAGTCTATCAAGAAGATATTCCTGAGTACTGCTATGCTGAGAAAGGGAAGAGGGGTAGGGACTCCAAAAGTGATTCTAGAGAATGGATGATTGTTGAGATATTGGCCCAAGGCGAGGCCACCTTCTCCCTGCCATCAGGAAGCTGAGCTGAACCCCATTTCCCAAAGCCCCAGGCTAGAAATGGGGATACAGTTCCCATTTATCTAATGAAGAAAGGGAGGTGGCAACTTATATCCCTTTATTGTAAAACACTTAAAGGCCTAGAAAAAAGTATCCCCAAGAGAGCCAGAGGGAAGGTGTACAGCTTCCCAAACAGGACTGGCTTGAGTTGCACATGGTAGAGCTAACAGCCTTAGGAAACTGTTCAGCACTGCAGAGCCTATGCAAAGCAGTGGGAGACTCCTTCCATCTGTTTAAAAATACTTTCTATGGTAAATAGCCTTAAATGAATTATGAAGACTCAGACTATCACTTCCCAGAGAGTAGAAACCATTGCTCAAGAATCCAAAGATTCAGTGTGTGGAGGGCATATTTTGCATATAACACATATTTAATAAGTTTTCTAAACAAAAACTTGAAGGGCTAATAAAACAAAGAAACAAGAAAAAGTTAAAACATTTAGAAACTATCTCCTAAAAGAAAATGACAGTATGTTTAGAGGGCTGGTCTAGTTATCTTAGCCAGATACTTAAATGTTGTGACTCCCCTTGGCACCCAACAGAGGAACACTATCTTCCACGAAGACCCAGCAAGGGCACAAATTACATTATGGGCCATTTTTCATGCTATGCTCTAACAACCTACACAGGTAGGCTTGTCAGAGTAACAGAACCTATTTCACATCAGGAAGCTTTCAGTGAGTATTCAAGCCTTGTTCTGCTTCCTAAGATATAATGTACCAGTCTTCAGAATGATAAAAAGACTGTACCATAATTCTAATGTACAGCTAAGTTGTTATATTACAAAACTTGAAAAAGACATCCATTTTTTTTCTTACCATCTCCTTTTAAGATAGAGAGAAACCTTGCTATTTGTACTTTACAAATACAAAACCTATGTCTCTCGAAACAGAGACACTCAGCTCAGTAAGATCACCATAAAGTCATCCATATTATCTCCAGTTGAGGCAGGATATAGCACAGAAAGAACTCTGAGACAGCGCTGCTATTGCTGGCCAGTGTCTATCATCTTGGTTGCCAGGAAACACCTTTTAGCACTTAGAATGGATAGTAAACCAAGGCAGGGAGTAGGAGGTAGACATGTCTCACCCATTAACTCAGCAGTCCTGAGCCTGGTCCAGTAATATTGCCAGTTGTTCCAACATCACAAGAAACACTTTGTTAGCATGGGAGGAGGGAAGCCCTTCAAATTCTATGTATTGTTTTCACTACCTGGGAAATAAAGCCTTGAAACTATATATTCATCCCAAGGCCTAGAAGAGGGAAGTGGAGGGACCCATAAAACATCTTTGGTTAACTTCCTACCTCTGCTCACTGTTTTATAAGGGAGTTCCTAATGCTTGCAAAAAGATCCCATAAATAACTTTGGGTAACTGCCCCAACTTTAATTAACTGCCTCCTGTCACTTGCGTATTTTACAAGATGACCAAATGCAGTCTGGAGCAAGATAAGGATTCACACTAACAGATCTCCACACATACCTAAGTCTGGGAGTCAAGTGCCCCTGGAAAGCTAATACCACCTTTACCTACCAATCAATATGTAACTTCTTCACCCCCATCCCGCCAACTGTAAGTTCCTGATACTCTTGCCACCCTTACCTTGCCATGGTCTGACTCTATGCCTTTCACCCTCACTGTAGCAAGAACTGTTTGTTTCTCTTCCATGAGAATATATCACTAATAAACTCTGCTTGCATGCTAATAGACTTGCTGATCTGTAATTCTTTACTACATTGCCAAGAAGAACCAGGTTTCCCCTATAACAGTTTCCAGTACCAGAATATGTGGTGACATCTTCACCACTGAAATCTATTTCATTTGGGTCACTTCAGGTCAGGGAAGACTACTTGCATAATGGAAAAGATACAAAATTAAAAGAAAAAAAATTATCTTCCAATCTATGCAATGAAAAACAAGTAAGGTACAGAAATCTGTATATGTTATGCTATCATTTTGTAGTAAATTATTGAAAGCTGAGAGTCACAGAAATTTGAATAAGCATTGAAAATCTTTGGAAAGACTCATAAAAATGAGTACCATGGATATTTTTTCTGAAGAGGGGAACCAATAGCTAAGACAGTGGTGGAAAGGAGACTTTTTAATCCTTACCCTTTTATGCTTTTAGACTATATTAACTACTCATGAATAAATAAAAAACAAATTTAAAAATAAAAAAAATACCACAGAGGTAAGGTGACAAAGACTGAAAACAACAAACAATACTACTTGTCACACACAAAATAAATACAGTTTTGTGCATTTTATTGAACAAATTCAGGCCACAGGATCTTTGTAACTTAAATCCTTTGTATCTACTATGTGCATGTATCCCAGAGGAAACAGGATGTAATGCTTGACAGGAAAAGTTTTTCCACAGCTTCTTTATAAAATTCTCAGTTATCGTCTCCTTTTTACATTAGGATTGTATCTGCAAAGAAGGAAATGGGTTAAATAATATCTAGGTAAATAATGGCATTTCTTTCACTTTTAAAGAGCCTTTAGCAAAAAAGAAAATGGACTCATGGATATGGACAACAGTAGTTGGTAATTGCTGGGAGAAGGGAGGTATAAGGGGACAAAAGAGTAATGGGCAAAACACAATAAAGTTTAAATAAAGAAATAAAGTTAAAGGGCTTTCAAAGTATAATCACGTTAGCAAACAGAATGAGAATGCCAATTTTATCCTTAGCACCAGATATTAATCACTGACATGTTTACTTTCATCTATCGCTTTGATGTTACTTTGATAAATATTTTTAAAAATAAAGCATCAACAAAAAAATCTATAAAAGCATGAAAATAATTAATAAAAACAACTGTTTAAAATTAAATATGTTTATACTTCTTCCAGCATGACTTCAAACATTTCTCTGCTCCCTCCCCTACAAATAAAAGTATATTACTTGCACAAAAGAGCAATAATGAAACTAAAATATAATTATTTCCCAAATGTTCTCCTATAGCAACTAAACAAATGTAGCTGGGCAAACAGATTGTCTCATTTGAATACTTATAAAAAATCAGCACTGTATGTCCACATTTTGACCACTGATTTATATTGTTAACAATGAAATTAAAGAATCAAATTGGCTGCAAAAGACTCAAAAATAGATTACTCTTCATTTTGCCTTTAAGTAAGTTTGCAAAAATGTTATTCTCCCATAACCAGTATCTACCTATAATAGAGTACTTTCTTATAAGTATTTAAGAGCAAATAATTATAAGGTTTGTTGGGCCTGTAACAATGCTGAAAATGTTAAATCAGAATTAAATTATAATCACCCATTATAACTCTGCTACCACAAGAACCTGCTTTGAAACTCTAATCCTGCCTCTTGTATTTATACACATGCAATTAAAACTCAACATATGGTGTGGTATTTTATTTGTCTTTTTTTTT